>JANITW010000009.1:5093900-5111045 GCA_027564335.1 Erythroxylum williamsii
AAAGAAAAGTCAAAGAGAAAGAAAAGGAAATAGTAGAAAGAATGAGCAAGAAAAAGACATTAAGGAAAAGAAGGATAAGGTGTAAAGAAAAAGGATAGGAGCATGAGGCCATGTAGATCATGTAGTCAAGAGTTAAGGATAAGTAAAGAAGCATAAGCTTCTCGTTTAACATCATAGTTTCATTCTCCACATTTAAGCATTTGCTTGTCTTCAAGCAAATAAATCTCATTACTCTCAGTTTAATAACAAATAACTATAGAACAATGAATCAAAGATATTCATCTATATTCTCTATTATTCATTTAATTAAAAAGCTCATTGAATTGTTAATCATTTAGTTACTTACATCAAATTATAAATCAATCCAATTCACTCCACAATTCATCAAATTTCAGCTGAAGTTACATCATTCCACTTAATGCATAAAATGAACATATATGAAAAAAAATGTAAAAATCGTAAACATTTTCACACCCCTTATTAAAAACAAAATGTTAAATTTAAATAATATAAGAGTATTTATAAGCTTGTTTGAAAAGTCACCTAACCTTTTTATGCAAGAGGAGACACCTTATTATGAATACCTCTAACTACTTAACTAAGTCACTATCTCAAATGGCTATTAGGACCACTTTTTATCTTTAACCTTTTTATTGTTACAAAACCAACAAAGTGACGTTATTTATGCTTCTTATTCACATACTAATATTTTTTAATGTATACAGGGTAATGAAAATGTTCAAAAAGATTCACATTTAACCCGATGTATGTTTTGCATAAAGTATCTTAATGCAAATTAAGTATCTATTCTCAAAATTAATAAGTTAAATTGAAATCAACTTAATCATTAAAACTTATAAATATTTGCCAAAATAAATAAAATCATAATCACAACCAAACTCATAATAAATAATCTTGATTAACATACCTTAGAAACTATTTCCCAAATTGTTCATTATTAAGCTAATTAAAAATTAGCTAATTTAACTGCCAAGTCCCTCCCTTTCACTTAAGTTGTACATTTTCCTTAATATAGAAACATGTAAGAACAATAAAGAATATGAACAATAAAAAACCTATAAGAATAATAAAAAATAAAGGTTGAAGTAAAGATAACTAATACTCTACGGATAATAAAAGATTTTTAGCCTTATCCAATGTCATCAGTATTCGTCCAATGCTAGTAAATTCTATTCTAAAGTAAGCAGTGATATTGCCTTCATTGCCTATAAAATTCTATCAAATATCAAGTACAAAATTAGGACCATTAAACTAAAACTATAAAATAACAAAAATATTAATGAAAATCCTACAAACTACCTTTCAAAACAAAAACACCTATATTATTGGGCTGCCTCCTAGCCATTGCTTTTTTATGATTATTGTAGCTAGACTTTTCAGCAACTCCTTCTTTTACCTAGATCTAAACCTTTATGTCATTGTTTAGACCATAAAAATCATAAAAGGGTTTAATTGTTTAGAATGTCTAAAGAAAGTAATAAATTTTCGTAAAAATATGTTAAAGCTCCCTATGCTTAGGTATGTGTAATCAAACATGGCATGATGACAAACTAGGATTTTCTATATTCATGTAGTTTACTAGTTTATAAAAGTTTAGGAATTTCTCTATTCATGCAATCTATAAACAATGCCTTTATACTCTTTGTCGCCTAACTCATCACGATTGATTAATGATTATACCTCAGATATTATAGTTCATATATGTTTTACTATACTAATTAACCTTACTTTGTATACTTCAAAAGCAAATGTAATATTTATAATTTTTAACCTTTTTCTTAAGTAGTACGTTATATAGTGAGATGTTCCCCCCTCCTCCTAAAGGCATAACTATTAGGCAATGAATTGATGCCTAAAATAATAATAATTATTAATCAACCATACAAAAAAATGTATTAATCATGATTTTGTTTGATGGTTGTAATTCTGCTTTTTAGTTTTCCTTCTTGCACTTTTGACTTCATTATTTAGTTTTAAATTTTTAGAAGATTTTTTTATTTATTTTGTGACATTTCTTAAAGGAAGGGAGGAGCTCGTGACTCCGTTTGTAAATATAGTTTACTCCATATTTTTACATGAATGATAGATCTCGCATGTATATTTTTAACCTAGTGTTGATGTTTAAGATATATTTAAATGTATAATTTGCATTCATTAATATGGCAATATATTGTATGATAAGATTAATGCGTTACTATTTTAATCATATTTTTAATATTTAAAATTGTGAAAAATGTTTTCGTCGTATAACTAGAATGAAGTTGATAATTTTTCAATTAAGTCCTCTTTTTATTAACATTTTTTCAATTTAGTCATTTTGCTATTAATAACTTTTTAGTTAAACCCTTCAAGTACACGAAATTTAACACACTTCACAATGTGGATTTACAATTCTATATGCATTATTATATTGGTCGAAAATATAGAGGGGGGAATTAGCTGAATGACATGTTATCATCATGGTGATGTGGCACGAACATGCATATTGACATTTCATTTATGCAATTATCATATTAATATCATATTGTAGAGTGTTGCATTTGCATTTTCATCAACTCGTTATTGAAAAAAGTCCGTGATTAGGGAAAATTTTAACATATAAAGACTAAAATAAGAAGATTCCAAGATTGAAATTGTAGCTGCTAAAAATATAAATTAAATTTCAACGTTTCAAATAAAACATAAAAAAGGTCGTAACGTTTTGAAGTATTCAAATTAAATCTTAAAATTTTAAAAACATTTAAAATAAATTTTAAGTGGATGAAAATTTAACAGATTAATTATTCAGTAGTTAAATATTATGTCAATGATGATACATTATTTTTTATTTTGAAGTAAAAATATTTTTTTATCATGTGACAAGTAGAACCCTTTATTTAAAACGTATAAATATGAGCGTTATTGTCATGTAACAAGTAAGAGTTATTCTCTAAAATGTATAAATAATTCCCTTTGTTACCAAGTGATCGTAGAACTTATTTTTTACTTTATTTAAAACATTAATTATGTGACATTAAAGTTTGCTTTTTATTTAAAAATATAAAATAATATTATGCCAACATTTAATTTAATTGATAAAGAGTTGAGCTCCATCAAATTTTCCATTAATTTATGATTTGTTTTAATTATTTTGGAAATGTTATGGTTGACGAATATTGAGGTTCGGAATATACTTATTTTAAAATTATTTATTATTATTATTTTAAATTATTGAAAAGAATAAAATTAAAAATTGACAAATTCAACTCTCATCATCAGTCATTATCTTTCATAATTTCGGTGGGCCAGCGAGTTCGCCACATGTTCAGCCGACAAAGGAAGAAGATAAACGAAGCTGAAAGGCATCCATCACGGCTGCCAAGTGGCAATTACTTTTGTAAATAATAAAAATATTATTATTACTATTTATATATACTATACCATCACTTCTTCATGTGGAGAATTGCAAAGTTCATAATGGATGTGCATCTTCTCGGAGAAACCAGCTCTCATAGGAGGACCAGTGATGCAGCCACTGCCTTTAACCGCCGCTCCGACGCCATCACTCATGGCACTCGTTATCAAAAGGCTGCTGCCCTCGTCGATCTGGTCTCTTCTCCTTTTTCTTTCACGTCGTTTTAACTCTGTTATGGATCACTACATAATGTTCTTTTATTTTGGTGTCACTAAGTGTTCTTGTGTTTTACTTAATGCTATATGTTGAGCCAAGTGATTGTTTTGATTATATTAGTCTTGTTGGCTTGATTATATTTATCTTGTGTTCTGAATTTTGATGGTTGGAAAATGTGCTTTGAAGGCTGAAGATGGTGTCGGTCTGCCCGAACAAATTCTTGATCGACCAGATTTTGAGAGTGTGGCGAAGCTCTACTTCGTCTTTATTCAGTTTGACATCCTTTGGACGCTAAATTACTTTGCGCTGTTAGTCCTTAATTTCTTGGAGAAGCCTTTGTGGTGTTCGAGTCGTGCCTGCAATGATAGGGAGTATTACTATCTTGGGCAGTTGCCTTACTTTAGTGATGCAGAGTCTCTTATTTTTGAGGTAATTACTTCATATTCTTTGTTCGACATTCATTCTTTTGTTAGTTATCTTAATGTACTGAATGATTCGTTGATGTGAATGTTGTTTACTGCTTAGAAGATCATAACTTGAGGAGTGATGGAATGCCCTTCTGAAAAGATTTGAAGTTTAAAATCTTGCTAGACTTGAGTTGGTAAATTTATTTTCAGTAAGGAGACATCTGAAGGTCTTATATTTTCATTCTCAAGTTTCCTGAAAGAGATAGTTGTGCGTGCATAAAACTGGTAATATCAAAATCAGCTGTTTAAGGCCATTTCTCCCATCCAACAGTTTACCCTCTTCATCCCTTCTCCTCAATCTCTTTCCAGTCTCTTCCCTTTGCTTTTAAGCTTGGTTAAAACACAAGGTTGGTGTTGTATCCTTTTCTTTATTTCTTTTCTATTTTTCAGGTTGATTAAAAGGAACTCTTTCTTTTTCTCTGAAAGAGATACAATCTGCCAAACACAAACTGCCACTGCTTTTCCTTAACTATGTGATTAATTTTTGGAGTTAGTCCTTGCTAGGGGCTTCGTTGTCTTTTTACCAACTCCATCTAAAACCCACATATCAGAGTCGCATTTAGTTGAAATATAGCATAGTCACTTCTTGGATGATTGCCTACATTTGTCTAGATGATTCTTATTGGAAATAAGTTATGCTTGCTTTATTATGCCATGGATTTTGGAAATTTGTCTTCCCAAAATGAACAACACTTGGTGTGCACACCTATGTGCATTTGTCCTTATCCTGACTGCTATATGCAATAATGGTAGTATTTAATTAACCTAGAATTCCCAAATAATGCTTGCAATGGCACATATACTCTTTCAAGGAATCATTATTTGTGTACATAGTTTTCAAATCACATTTGAGTTTCTTTTCTTGTGCAGGGGGTGACTCTTGTTATACTGGTTGTGCATATTTTCTTTCCAATTTCCTATGAAGGGCTTTATATCTATTGGAAAAATCCTCTTAATAGACTGAAGGTACTTGGCTGTGGTTTCTTTTATTGAAACTGTTTTGTGATTGTTAGGCTAGGTGTTCTATAAATAATGAATTCTCGCTTGGTTCTTTAAAAAAATTATTTCCTTTTGCATTGTAATTGATCTCTTCATCCGAATGATATTTTGATCTTTGTTTGTTTTGATGACAATGGATAATGGATGGACTTTTCAGGTCATATGTTTATCAATTTTGGTTGCTGATTTACTAGTTTATACACTCTACTTGTCTCCGGTGGCTCTAAATTTCCTACCTGTCAGAATTGCGCCATACATAAGGGTTATCTTTTTCATAATCAGCATTAGGTACTATCATTAATACATGCATTTTCTTTAATCTATATTCACTTTGTATCCATACCTATACCATCTTTTTGAATCTAGATTTACGTAAAGCACTACACAGGTTTCTATCACATTTCATGTGCATGTTGGATTGTTTCAACATAAGTTGTCCATTTTTTCATCTAATTGTAGCTGAAATTAATGAAGGACAAATTAGTTTGATGGCATTGTAACTTGTTCTTCCTAAGATCTTAATGAAACTTGGTATCAAAAACATGCTTATATTGATCTAGAACCTTTTTGTACAAGTTTAGACTGTGTGTTCTTTTCGTTATGGCACTACTTCTATTAGCTAACAAGTAATATACAATAGCAAATCGAAATTTTGCCCGCTATAAAATTTAGTCTATTAGATTAGGCACTCCTTGGTAGCAGATGTGAGGTACTACAAATGTTAGACACTACTTTTTCCTATTTAGTTTTATCTTTTATCTTTTAATTTATTTTTAGAATGAAGTGAAATTGAAAATTATTGTATTGCTATCATTTTAATCATATATGTGACCTTAAGAATGCTATTTTCATATATGGGCTTTTGTTAATAAAGTTTTGATTGCCATGCTAGCATATGAGCTCTTTTCTTTTCTTTTTTCCCCAATTCATTCATTTGGTGTTTCATTGTTGGTACATAGAAGCATGATATATTTTCTTGCTTCTGATGGGAGTAATGGTCAATGAGATGTCATGTTGTCAACAATTTTTGCAAATGTTAGTATCACTGTGGTGCAATTTGAGATAAAATTTTTGGTTCAAGGGATAATGTATTCCTTGTGCATCCTTATTGTGGGAAAAAAAGTATTTCCTTCAACTATCACAACAGGGAAGAAATAGCGGTAGATAGGATATTATATTTTATTTGAGTTTTAGTACCCTATCAGTGGTAGGAAACTGTAACATTTAAAAGGAGTCTATATGAGAGAAAGATGAATACGTAATTTAAATGGATTGACCATAAAGGCTTACATCTGCAGCCCAAAAGACTTAAGGACTAGATATTTATTACTAAATTTGTTTACATTTAAACATTTGGTCATTATTAAGAAGGAGCAAGGATGCACATATTAGTTAATAGTAATTCTCTGTTTCTAGAATAGTATCATAATATTGAAGTAAATTGTTTTGACAAGAAGTTATGAATTAATATTGTTTAAATTGATCACTTGATAGGAAGTGATTCAATTGCTTTATTATCTCTTTTCTTTTTTGTCTATAATCTAGATATTTATGCTGTCTGATGTTATCATTTCTTTTAGACTTCAACTAGTGATGAAATACATTAAATAGATACTTGGAAGCGACAAATGTGCACTTTCACATGTCACAATTATTGAGATTGTGTTTTAATTGTTTTGGTTATCAAGAAACTTCAAGTTCGTAATATTTCCTCTCCTTTTCTTCATCAGGGACTTGCAAAGAAGCATACTTATTTTGTTTGGGATGCTTAAAACATACTTCAATGTCTTGGTTCGTTATATCGCTTTTCAACTTTACTTGTGCTGTTGATAGTTATAATAATTTATTATTGATTTCTTATGTAGTAGTTTGGTATTATTTTCTAGGATGTTGCACAATTTTTTTTATATTCACACTATGTTGTCTTGCTACTTTGAATTATAGGCTTTGTGGCTTTTGTTTCTTCTATTCTCAAGTTGGTTGGCCTATGTCATGTTTGAAGATACCCAACAGGGAAAATTAGTATTCACTTCGTATGGTACGACACTATATCAAATGTTTATCTTATTTACTACGTCAAACAATCCAGATGTTTGGATACCTGCTTACAAGTAAGTTGTTCTGACAAAAATTGTTTATTTTTCTTATTATTTTGTGTTACATCTTTCTTATTGGTATTATATATAAGTTACATATTACATGAGTCCATATTTATAAGGAAGAATGATATACATAGTAGGTAATATTATGTCATGATATTTGAGATTCTAAAATTCTAGAATTCTAATTTTAATTTTGGTATTTAACACCGCTTTTAGTTACACTGCGTAGAAATGTAATTAAAAAACAATAATTTTCCCATTACTAACCACATTCCATAACCTAGATTAATTGTCTTTTTTCATTTTTAATTCTAAAGGGAAAGGTGACAATGCTAACTTGTTTATTGGATTTTTTGATATCAAATAAACACGGATGCGTATATTGAACTTTTTCACCAGTTATTATCTCTAAACTTTGTATTATATTTTTGGTTATTAATTTCTTCCCAATATTAGTAGTTTGTGGAGTTATCATATAATAAGAAACTTGGAATTTGTTGATTTTTTAGGGGGAAAAAAATACAGTTCATATTCAAAATTTGACAGAAATATATGCTTTATTTTATAGATTGCCGAATTTAGTACTGGATTTAATTGACTCTATTTGTAAGATTAATGTTCCACCCTTTTGGCTATGGGTTAGGTTTTTGATACAATAGATGCGTTCATTCTTTGAAGTGAATTATGTAAAGCCAGTGGAATTATTCTTGTACTCATTTTGTAATTATGTGTTCTAATATATGAAACTAAAGCTTTATTAGATTTTTGTCTTCTCAAGAGATTGTTAAATTCAACAGTCAAATGAAATAAGGCCATTACACAGATTCGACCAAACTTAGAAATAAATTTTGAAATTGTCTTGTAAAACAACTATAATTGCAATATGATGTAGTTATATTTTTCCGTTTTTTTATAAGAGTTTTGAGATACTATGTATATGGTTTTGTTAGTTGAATAAAGGTTTATTTAAATTTTGAATGAACGACTTCTTTATGTTGATAGATTTGGTTGAATAAATCCCTATATCAATCTTTTCTAAATTCTTATGCAGGGCTTCACGATGGTATTGCCTATTTTTTGTTCTTTACGTGCTACTGGGCGTTTACTTTGTCACTAACTTGATCCTTGCTGTCGTCTATGACAGCTTCAAAAGTCAGGTAAAATCAAGAGATATAGGCATATTCCTTACTACTGTTATGATGACGTTTTCTTCTTCTCAACTCTTTTCTGATCTTTCTGTCTATTTTGTCAACTAAAAAAAACATATAAATATACATGCTTGGCTATCTGTTATGACGATGTTTTCTTGTTCTCAACTCCTTTCTGCCCTTTCTGTCTATTTTGTCAACTAAACAATACATATAAATATACATGCTTGGCTATCTTCTTTTGTTGTAGCTGGCAAAACAAGTGTCTCAAATGGATTGCATGAGGAGAAGGATGTTGACAAAAGCCTTCAGTCTAATTGATAAGCAGGTAAGCTTGATATCACTTGGTTGGTTGGACATCTCTTACCATCCTTTTCAATTGGCTGTCTGCTCAATTCTTGTTATCGTTTCAGTCAACCTTTATGGGTTCTTCATCTATTGTTGAGAATTATGGAGATCCTCCAAAATTTACTGTTATTATGTTGTGCATAGAGGAAAATTATATTATTCTGTAGTGGAATATTAGTTAAACCTCTTATACCAAAAACCAATTTGGATGTCTTATTTTGTGAAAATAGTATCAGCTTACGTTGAACCACCATTTAAAGCCTAGTTCATAATAGACATTTTAGTGTCTCCTCTCTATAATTAGCAGTATCCAAGTGTCTAAAGAGAGTAGAATAAGTGCAACTGCAAAGTTGGAGTTACACTTTTGTTTTACTTATTTGGAGGAATAGACTCACGTGGAACATCCATCAAGGAATTGAGAACATTTTAGTTTCTGACGTGTATGATGGAATTACTTGATTGGATTAATGTACCTTATGGGCTTATAAGAAGTCTTCTTCTTGCGATAGTTTTGCAATTGTTCTCCAAGTATGCAGAAAACTTGGTTATAAGCTGCAACAAAATTACTTTCTTTACTTTGAACTTCAGTACTTCATTAACATACGCATCTAGAGGAAGGCCCTTGTTTATTTATCTGGTAAGATAAGCTTCTCAAACAATACCTGCACCCTAAAAAAAATTTATTTATAATGTCTTGGATCCACTACAGATGCAGTCATTAGTTTAGCTTGCATATGCATGTGTTAGATATTTGTCGTGCTGTATTAGTTATGTATTCAGTGTTTTTAGGGATATAATTATTTTCTGCTCTCATCAGTTTTCAAAAATTTTCACTGACTGTAGCACTGCCTCTTATGTTAATTGCTTGACCTTTATTTGTGTCTATTGTTGTTAATTCTCAACAGAATATGGGATTTCTTAATAAAGAGCAATGCATTCGACTATTTGAAGAACTGAATAACTACAGGTATTAATGGTACAACCATCTTTATGACACTTTCAGAACATTCTCTTTCATTCAGTGCATGATCTCCTTGAGTTGATTCTATTGATGGATAGAGGACTAATAATATGAATATGCGACAGTAAGTATTATTAAAAGCCAAATTATTTTAATGATAATGATGGAGGATAATTCCTATGTTGTTTAAAACTATTATCTTTAACATATATGCTTTCAACCAGAATGTGAAATCTTATTTGTATGTTGGAGAATCAAGGATACTTGAAATGTGATATGTTTGGGATTTTTTTTGTCAATTAGAGGACAAGATAATTCAGGCTTTTAGTAAAAAAGAACATGCTTAATATATGCATGGAGTTCGGACTAGTGCATTGAAAATTCATAACTATATGAGCTTGATTCGATGTTTAAAGTAGATGTATGCCATGCTCCTGTTGCTTTGAAAGGTTTTTTTGCATGATTTGAACCTTTCTGTTCACGAAGTTAACAAGTAATATTTTGGGAAAAGTTGTAACAACATTATGTTAGGAGTTACAATTATAATAGGAAAGTGTATCTGTGAGTAAATCATGGGATAAGCTTGTTGCATGTATAATCAACCCGATTCCCCACTAATGTTTTGGTACAGATTCCGCTAATTGTTCTCAAGTACACACGTGACTTAATGAAATCAAATTTTAATGAACTTTTGCCCTGATAAAATGGCAATCAACTTTGATGTGCTTGTTTCGCTCATGGAAACATGATTCTTAGCAATGTGAAGAGTGGCTTGACACCATAACTCCATTGGAATTTTGTAAACGATGCCTATCTAATCAAGTAATTGTCTTAGTCACATCAACTCACATGTGGTTTGTGACATAGCCCTATATTCGGATTCAACACTTGATCTAGCTACCACTGTTTGTTTCTTACTCTTCCAAGAGATCAAATTCCCTCCCAAAAACACACAAATAAGCTGAAGTGGATCGTCTATCACCGGAAACCTGCCCAATCTGCATCTGAAAATGCTTCTATCTTTCTATGATTATGATTTGAATAGAGTATACCTTTTCCAGGAGCCCGTTTTAGATATCTCAAGATATTCATTAGTGCATCCTAATGAGATGTGTGTGGTGTGCTTATGAATTGACTTGCTACACTCACACAATAGGCTATATTTGGTCATGTCATAGTGAGATAGTTAAGTTTTCCCACTAATCGTTGTTATCGCTCAGTTTCCTCAAGCAATTCTCCATTTTCTACACTAATCTGGTCGGGTCATAGTGAGATAATTAAGTTTTCCCACTAATCGTTGTTATCGCTCAGTGTACTCAAGCAATTCTCCATCTTCTACACTAAGTTTCAAGTTTGGTGCCATAGGAACTTCGAGAGGTTTTGCATCAATCATTCCAATCTCTGTTAACAAATCAAGAATATTTTTTCTTTGGCAAATAAATATTCCTTCCTTACACCTTGATACTTCAATGCCTAAGAAATATTTGAGTTGCCTTAAATCTTTTGTTTGAAATTGACTTTGTAGGAAGTCTTTAAGCATTTATATGCCTCTCTCATCACTACTTGTGATAATTATATCATCCACATAAACCAACATTAATATCAGTCCTACATTAGTCTTTTGCCAAAATAAAGAATGATCATAATGGCTTCGCTTTAAGCCAAAGCTGATAACAACTTTGCTTAATCTCCCAAACCATGGCCGTGGTGATTGCTCTAAGAGACTTTTTCAGTTTGCACACTTTATTACTCCCCCCCTGAGCAACAAAACCCGGTGGTTGCTCCATAAAGACCTCTTCTTGCAACTCACCATGAAGAAAAGCATTCTTGACATCAAGTTGGATTAAAGGCCCATGGGAAGATACAACTAAGGAAATAAGTAGACGATTAGAAGACATTTTGGCAATTGGAGAGAAGGTTTCCATATAATCAATACCATACATCTGAACATAGCCTTGAGCTACTAACCAAGCCTTCAAGCAAGCAATAGAATCATTTGGATTTATCTTGATAGTATACACCCACTTACATCCAACTGCCTGATTCCCAGGAGGTAATTATACTAAGTCCAACATTTGGTTAGCATCCAAAGCATCCATTTCTTCTTGCATTGCTCGTCTCCACCCCTCATGAGAGAAAGCTTCATTTATAGACTTAGGAACCACAATTGAGTTTAAGGAAGACATAAAGGCACTAGAAAAAGGTTAAAGAGACTCATAAGAAACAAATGAAGATATAGGGTATTTATAGGAATGTTTACCTTTGCGAAGAGCAATGCATAGGTCGAGACTTGAATCTTGGGAGGACACAACTGGTGGAGGCGGAGAGTTCTTAGAATTGTCATCAACTTGTGAATCCAGATAACGGGAGGATCTGCAGAAGGGCGGGATCGTCGAGGATAAACTTGGGTGATAGTGGGACAAGGGAGTGGAATGTCCAAAGGAGGGGAAACAAACTCAACCCGATGAACTTGATAGATAAGAAAACCATCCTCAGGGGAATAGGGAGACTGCACATTTGTGAAATATGGAGTATTTTTAAAGAAAGTGACATCAAAGGACACTAAATAACGATACAATTCAGGAGCATAACAGCGATAACCTTTTTGCAGTCGAGAGAACCCAAGGCAGATACATTTTAATGCTTTAGGATCAAGTTTGGAGACAGATGGACGTGTGTTATGTACAAAGCAAGTACAACCAAAGACACGAAGAAGCAAAGAAAAGAAGGGTTGCGAAGGAAACAAAATAGAAAATGAAACTTTACCATTAAGGACAACTGAGGGCATGCGATTAATAAGATAGCAAGCAGTGGAGACAGCATTAGCCCAAAACTCTTTTGGGGCCTGCATTTTGAATAACAATGCCTGAGCAACTTCCATAAGGTGTCAATTCTTTCGTTCGGCAACTCCATTCTGTTGTGGGGTAACAACACAAGAAGATTGATGAAGGGTACCTTGTTGTGACAAAAAAGAAGTAAAGGAGGGCAGAAAAATATTCCTTGGCATTATCACTGCGTAATGTTTTACTTGTGGAACCGTGTTCAGTACGAATCTCAGCACATAAGGTAATAAACACATCGAATATCTTAGAAAGACTTTTTATTAATAGAGCCAAGTATTGATGGAGAAATCGTATACAAAAGTAATAAAATAACGAAACCCCAAGTTTGACACAATAGGACTCAGACCCCAAACATCAGTGTGTACAATTTCTAATGGGGCACAACTCTCTTATTGACTCTAGGAAAGTGAGGAAAACGTTGATGTTTGGCAAATTGACATGACTCACACTCAATGGAAGAAACTTGAACATCTGGACATAGACTCTTTAAAGCCTTCAATGAAGGATGACCAAAGACGACAATGTAGGATATCTGGAGAGACGATATTGGAACAAGCCGTGGGACTAGGATTATGAACTAAATGAGACTCTAAGATATATAGGCCGTTGGACTCTTGACCTCTACCAATAATCTGTCTCATCCTAAGATCCCGAAAAAAGGAACATTGTCTAGGTAAAATTGTACACAACAATTGAGGGACTTGGTAATTCTACTAACAGATAATAAATTAAAGGGGAGGTCAGAAAGGTAAAGAACTTGAGATAGAGGGAGTTTCAAAGAGATAGTGGCAGTGCATTTGCCAAGTATAGAAGCAGTAGAACGATTGGCTAGAGTAAATGTGGGTAAGTTGTTCAACGGGGTAAAATTGAATAGAATACCTGTGTCTCCAGTCATGTGGTCAATGGCTTCTTAGTCTATTACCCAATCATAAGGAATGGAGGACAGCGACATTAGATGAGGAAGAGTTCCCTCTCATAGCTTGAAATTGAGTGAAAGCAATTAATTCTTCTGCAGTCAGAGTGATGGTTTGAGTTTGCATCTCCTCCTTGTGGACAATTGGCTATTACATGGCCAATTTTCTTACAGCAAAAACAAGATCGGGTTCTTGTGTTCTTCTTCTCACATCTCTTCCACCACGACCCCCACATCTTCCTCCTCTATCTCCTCCCCAACCTCCTCTATTGGAGAAAATAATTTCAAATGCAGCATTTTTTGACTTGGATTCTCTAGGAAACTCAGATGTAGTCCTAAGAACTCAATGATATGCCTCAATTAGAGTTAATTGGTCCACTCTAGTAAGAATCTGGGATCGGATATTGCTATATTCTTCTCCAAGACTCATAAAAAAGTCCATAGCCCCAATCTGATCAGGTTGTCTCTGCATTTCTTCCATGTTGGCTGTAATGGGCATCGCCTGTTTTAATTCTTCAATTAATTTTCTAAAAAAAATTTCTTTTATGTGTTCATAATATCATGTATTACCTTATACATGCGAGACGAGTCAGCTTTGCCATGATATAAAGATTCCAAATGATCCCAAATCTCCTTAATTGTGTTGCAATGATTTACCATTTGTAGGATCCTAGGATCCAATGTTTGTCTTAATAGGCTAAATAACCTTTTGTCATCTCTAATCCACTGTGATGTAGTGTGTTCATCTTGTGCAGAAACGTCAGTCATGAGATGGCCTTCCTTCATCACCCGCACATAAATGCCTCTACAGATTTACGCCACTTAAGATAATTGTTGGCACATTCTACTTTCCAATTACAGATTTTGGTTGGAGCAGGGATTAATTCTGCCACTGCCTTACCCGGAAAGAGCTCCGTCATAACCCTTTCAATTTCATCCATATTAACTTTCTAAACGTTACTTTTGGTCTTCTTTGGATCACTAGTTTCCATATTTGGTGGAATGTCAACTCAACTCTCCAATGTCTCCTTGTCAACCACCTCTGGCTATTCACTCGTCGGCATCGACCCCCTTAGGCTGCACGACGACCTCTAGCTGTTCACTTGCTGGAGTCAACCCCCTTAGGTTGCACCTCTCTGGTGCCAATAATAGCGCGGCAGCTGCCACTGCACAGTGGTGCAATGTCACCAGTTGCACATTACCATACTCTCAACTCACGTTGGTGCTCAAAATACCCAAATTGAGAGACTTGAAAGAACCAACCAATCGTTAACTAGAGGTATCATTCCTATTTGAATTGAATTGAAAAGAAAATTTAGGGTTTTGGGTGAATTTGGGAGTTAGGGTTTTAGAATAGAAGTGATTTTGAGAACCAGGGGAGTTAGGGTTTTGGGATAGAAACTGGAATTAGGGATTTTGAGAATCAGGCTCTGAAACCATGTTGACGAAGTTAACAAGTAATATTTTGGGAAAAGCCATAACAACACCATGTTAGGCTGATAATGTGTATATATAATTAGGAGTTACAATTATAATAGGAAAGTGTATCTGTATCACATTATCACATCCTTTTAACACCCATTGCATTATGATTCACCATTTGTGATGTCTTTTTCTTTGTTTAATAATATTTTTTTTTTAAAAGAAAAAATTTGTCAACATGACATAATTTTTTAATTGTGATATGTGGTTTTGTAGTTGGAATAGAAAAATGATTCTAACAGTCATAAAGAATACTGATATGCTAATGCTGCCAACTTACACTGGATAAATTTATTGATAAGGGTACTTGTACTTTTGTTCAACCATCATCATGCCTTTTATTTTATTTATATGAACTTATTTTCTGATTTTATACATTATTTGATTACCTTAATTTGGCAATTCATGCATGGAAGTACCTTTTCTTTCATTGTCAGGATTCTTGACTTTAATTTTTCTTGATGTGCATATTTGTGATAGAATAATCCTACCTTTCATGGTCTGGCAGGACTTTGCCAAAAATCCCCAGGGAAGAATTTGAACTGATATTTGATGAGCTGGATGATAGTCGTGATTTTAAGGTTAGTTTTGGGTATAAACTGTTTTATTTTATTTTGGCAAAAATGAAATAATTACAGATAGAGTACATTCTACATGCTCAACCATGTACAAGAATGGCTATAAACATTAAGTTTATGGTGTTTGGTGGAGGCTATTAAAATACTGCTTTTTTAAATATATTGTTCCTAGAACTGCAAACTTATAAGTAGTGCAAAATCTTCTTGTTGTAGATAGGCTGGAATTAATATGGACTATCGCGTAAAAGGAATAGGAGTAGTGCAAAATTGCATGTTGGAATTTATCAGCTAAGTCTCATACAAGGAATAGGGGACAACTATTTATTAGCTCTTTAATATGGATTATCACATGCATAAAAGGAAGTTCCATAGCGATACTAGTGTTGCTTTTGTACCAGAATGTTGGAGGGACCTTTATGCAAAAGAGCATAGTTTATAAAAGAAATAAAAAGAGGGCAAATTAATCACTTACAAGTTCTAATTTGGTGGGATGAAGAGTGGGAGTTGTGGTGACAACAAAGACAACAAGGGCTAAATTAGTTTATGCTAGGTTTTCCTTATTAGTTGAAGGTATGTTATCATAATTGTTTAGGACGTAAGCTTATTTAATATAGGATACTTAGTATGATTCAATTTTTTTTGGATATTTTAGTTATTAATCCTTTACTAATAAAATAAGGATTCTAAGAACTTTATTTATGTGTGTGTGTGTGTGTGTGCTCAACCTTTCAATATAATAAGATCCTGAATTTTTTTTCTATGAACTTGAGTTTTCTATTAGAAGGTGTAATATTTTCTTCTAGAAGTGATTCCTAGACTGTAGGTTCCTAGTTTCCTACCTTTCATTACTTGTTTATTTCACTAAATTTCAGTGCTTTTAACTTGAATTTCCAGCAGTATTAAGCCCTAAAATTATAATCTAAATTTCAATCAGTTAAACCCTAAAATCCAACTATATCCAAATTTGGTTGAAATCTAGAGCTAAAATCTGAATCAATAGAACATATTCCTATTTTTTTGTGAATTTTAGCTACTAGTTGATATTTTTCCGTTCGTCCTAAATCAATTTGGTTACTTGATGTTGAATATGATGAAGGTGCTATTAAGCAAGACAGGAACTGATATCAATCAATAGCACACAGCGTTTGGGCAAATATATGAAAGAAAATCATATTAAGTGCTATTAGGCAAGACAAAGGAACTGATATCAATCAATAGCACACAGTGTTTGGGCAAATATATGAAAGAAAATCATATTATGATTTTCTTTCCTCAAATCTAATATACACTGCCTTAGATAAAATGTTTGTTCTGGGTGATGAAACTATTAACATCTCTTGTCACTACGGTTAATAGGGAGCTGAAAAGATCAACTTGCAATACTGAGCTTGTTGGCTCAAAACTTGATGTTATCATTGTTGCTGAGAAAACAACAATTTAGGTTGACGAAGATTATGTTGTAGTGGGTGATGGAGAAGTAGATTTGAATGAAGATGTGAAGTTAACTCACCATATGAATAAAGGTAAAGTTGTAAGTGCACTTGCAAAGTAAAAATTCAATAATGACAAGAAGTTAAACTGTTTGACTACAAGAAGTGATAGCAATGGATGAGAATCAGGTAGTTTTATTGATAACTAGCAGTAGCCTTGTAGTATAGTTCCACAAGAGCTAA
>JANITW010000009.1:5161182-5171682 GCA_027564335.1 Erythroxylum williamsii
TTGTCACTCAATTATTGATGCCATTTGTAATTAATCTCTATGTCAAATGTACATTTTAATTCATTAATTCCAAGTTACTAATTACAATTCATCAATTCTTGTCATTGGTAAACCAACATACAAGACATTGAAAACACACATTCATTTTAGTTTCATACCTCGGAATACGTTAATTGAGTGAAATTTGTCTAACTCACAATTCATGTGTGTTTGGTAATTTTATGCATAAGAAGACAATCATAAAATCATGTCACAAATGCACCAATTTCATTCTATATGATGTCACTTATGTGACTCAATAGTCTAACACTTTAGATCCTTCAATAATTTAAGAGACACAACATTACGTTTTTGGCTCGTATCCTTTGTGGATACTAAGTCTGTGTTATCTGAGTCTAAGGCTCATTTTCATAATCCTAAGCTCAAAGCTTTTTTTCTACAGATTGATCACTTTGGTCATAACTCCTTTATCTGACCATGCATTTCAATGTGATGAGATGCATCATTTCATATGCTATGTTTTCATTTCATTTCATTTCATTAAACTCTTGCCACATATATCAAACTCCTTGAATCTAAGTTTGGAATTTATCCATTAGTTGAACACACGTACCATATTAAACATACAATTCATACAGAAGCACATTTAAATGAGTTTACACGTCTAAGTTAACTCATAGTACGCTCCAAAAAAGTTGTTGCGTCGATGTTCCGACAATGTCTGGATGTTGACAATCACCTTGTGCATCCATCATCATACAATAGACACGTTCAAAAATCACTAATTTATTTAATCATATGAATATAAAATCATGCACATGTATATGTTTTATGTTTCAATGCTCAGTTGACTTTCCAGGTATGTACTCTTATACAAATATGTTGACCATTCAAACATTATAGCTTGTATACAATTCATTTGCAATCAAGTTTATACTTTAAGTAAGCTTGATTTACTCCAAATTCATCAATCATAGATTCACGAAATTTTTCTAGCAATATATAATCATATGATTACCCAATTCTCATTCAAAATTACCTCGTGTTCTTTAATTCTCATTCGTTCATGCCTTATACACATTACTCATTTCCTTAAGATTATGTTTGCATTCATAAGAACTTCTTTATTCCTTTATCACATCATAATTTCCAGATTGGGTTGCATTCACACCAAAACAGTACATTCTTTAAGTTATGGCATCAATTAACAACCTAAACTTATCAAGCTCTTAACCAACTAATCAAGTAACAATCTAGGTTTATTCTAAGCCTTACTTAAGTCCAAATAAACCAATTTAGAGTGACTTTTCCTCAACTGGTTCAACATGTACACAAGGCTGAAATTAACATTGTAGAAATAGGCCCAAGATCATGGGGGACCTTGCCACGATTGTGACAGAAGCTTGTTCAATAGGCTACGATCGTGCACTGGGGGCTACAATCATGCACTGTCTTTCTTCCCTCAATTTTACACAAATTTCACATACTTTGAGACATCACTACCACTTGAATTTTTCTAGAATTCATGTCCTTCAAAGTTAATTTATTTCATGCTAGTCTAGCTTCCATATCGATTACACTAAATCTCACAAAAATATGCTTATTTGTTTCATTACCATTCACTTTATAACATCTTACATGCAGTTCTAACTTTTCCAAATTTGAAAACACTTCAATAACACCTATCTCTAGCATGAATTCATCATCAATTATACTTCAAATCCCAACTTAAATGATCTATATAATAGCCCATAAACTATTGTTGTCATGCATCCAAAAATAGAACATAAGGTACCCCTTTCATTCGTTATTTTCCAGTACAATGTCAACACCAATACCATATTCAATTTATCCCTAATCAATCATCATAATTCTGCTAACACATGCCATAAAGATCAGTATTTCACTTACTTGTCCAACTCAAATGCCACCTCAATGTATCAACCCTACTTTGTCTCACATGCATGCAAGATCACCTCAGGAACAATGAGGGAATAGGATGAGTTTCAGTAGAGACAAGAAGAAGACAACAAATAGCTATCTTTCTGAAGAAATTGACAAAGGTTTTGAGGTGGTAATGGACAAAATTTAGAGCAGAAATCCAAAGGTGTGGGTGAGGTATGGACTCGGCTACGAGAGGAAGGAGAGGGAAAGAATACAGCAGAAGCTTTACAGTGGAGCTGAATGTGTTAGTCACATGGTGTAGGATGAGTGTTATTTCATTAAGGACACTTGTCCTGAAAATAAGCAAGACACAAGTCCACTCTTTAAGCTGCCAAATGTCACTTAGTTCCTCTTCCATTTGTCACTCAATTCTCTAGGCCATTTTTCACTCAAGTCTACTACCATATGTCACTCATTTTATAGGCTTAGTCATCCTAAATTTTCACATGTCAATTGTCTTGCTACTAGAAATTTTTCCTAGTCTAAATGTATATTGTAATCCATCAATCTTTTAATTGTAATAATTTACTCCAAATTACTAATTGTAATCCATCAATTCTTTTTATTGGTAAATCAAAATACAAAACATTAGAAATGCACAATCATATCACAATTATTTTGAAATTTTCATACCCCGAAACATGTCAATTGAGTGCAATTTTTTCTAAATCAAAATTCATGTGTGTATGCTGATATGCTGCATATGAATGAAATCATAAAATCATATCCTAAATACATCAAATTTGTTATAATATGAAGTAATTCATGTGACTAAGTAATTTAACACTCTATCTCTCAGTAGTTTTAGAAACCGATAATACAAACGTTATTAAATATGCTTTAAAGAGCATGAAAGGGACATTGCTTAGAAGATTTATAACATAAACGAGTTAGCCTTTACTTTTTCACTTACAAGATTATTATGGAGCACGATTTCAAGCTAGATGTACAACCCCAAATGAGGGTGTATCCTATTATGAAGGAATTGGTAAAGATAGAGGTAACTAAACTCCTGAATGCTAATGTGATTGATCCTTTTTTTAAAATTGAATAAAATTTCATTAACGATGGTACAAGGTCTCTACTAGAAAGCCAAGTATATCAAAAAATAAGGTTACATCAAGCCACATGTTACTCTTGTTTACCTCAACAGTCCTATTCGTATCAAACCCATTTCTTAGAAGACAACAAAATAGAATTATAAGCTCTAAAAGTAACCCTTGTGTATGAATTATAGCTAAGGCTTTGCATGTCTTTCATCCACATCAGCTAAGGAATCAAGTAAGTGTTCTAGATTTTAAATTCTTTAGATTCCTTGTTTGTACTCTCCATACGATTACCTAATCTTAGTCACTTAGTTGGCCCAAATTGTAAATGAAATATTGATAAAAAATGTTAGTTCTTGAATTGTTAAGAAACCTAAGTTTACTTCTTTCTTTACCTTTAAATCTTTTGTAGTTTCTTTCCTTCTAGATCTCATAAAAAGATTCCCCCCAATGCTATCTTTAACACATCTTCTATGGGGAGTTATTATTGTAGATTTAGTGATAACATTGCAGGTTGAGGTTGCAAACCTAACTAAGCAATTAAATAGTTTGAAAGCATCTCTTCCTCTCTACTCAAAGTAATTCAACAGGGATGCAATCTATGCAAACAAGAAAGCCATACCACAGTTAATTGCTTCATGGTGGAAAATAATAACTTGCAGTAGTTTAACTTTATGGAAGTGAAATTTGGTTGGAAAGGTAATAATCCTTACTTGAACATTTACAATCCTGAGTGGCAAGTTAATGGATGCGCTAAATTCCAATTTCACAAGCCAATATGAATCCTAGAAGAGTATGGAAGTAAAATCCAATTAAACAGTAAAGAATCGAGCCTCTTCCATTATAATCAAGAGATTCAAGTAGCTCAGTTAGCCAATGCATTATTCATACGAAGTGTAGGGAGACTTCCATGAAATATGAAAGCAAATCCAAGGGAGCAACTTAAGGCTATCACACTTAGGAGTGGGAAAGAGCTATAAGAACTTATGGAAAAACAAGCTAAACCTCACCTTGTAGAAGACCAAGAGAAGAAGAAAAAAGATTAAGTTAAGAATGAGGATCCTCCCTATGTTCCACCTGCTCCATATCCACCGAAAATACTATTCTCACAAAGACTTCAAAAGAACAAATTAGATGTACAATTTGCAAAGTTTGTGAAAAGCTAAAGATGTTGGAAATTAACTTGTCTTTTATTGAACTTTGGAGAGCATACCTAAGTACGAGAAATTTCTTAAAGACATTTTATAAAACAAGCAAACTTGTGATGGCAATCAAATGATCTTTATGGAAAAAAGCTACAACTCCATAATTATGAACCATTTTCCCTTAAAGTTGAAAGATATAGGGAGTTTTACTATACCATATTATAGTTGGTTATTTAAAATTTTCTAAATTATGATGTGACTTAGGTGCCAGTATTAATCTTAAGACTTTTTCAATTTCCAGGAAATTAGGGCTAGGATATGTGAAGCTAACTTTCATGCTTATTTAGTAGGTGGATCAATCAATAAAGCAACCATTTGATATGGTAGAGGATTTGCTTGTAAAAGTGGACAAGTTTATTATTCCTATAGATTTCATCATGTTAGACCTTGAATAGGATCAAAATTGTCATCTAATTCTTGGTAAACCCTTTTTAAATATTGGAAGAGCTTTAGTAAATGTCCATGAAGGCAACCTAATCCTTTGGATTGGTGATGAAAATTAGCATTCAATATGAATAAGGTATTAAAGAATCCAAATAAGGGAAGCTCGTTCATGAGAATTGATGTAGTTAAATCTTAAATGCATAAGAGGAGGCGCTAATTTCGAAAACTATTAATGAAATATTGGAAGTCACTTTAGGTATGAATAGTTTCTGCCTTCCACAATACAAATTGCTAGATTTAATAGAAGACTTAGGGAGTTTCATCATTCCTCATATTATTGAGAGATTGTAACCAAAAAGTTCATTACTAAACTTAATTAGATTTTCTAATTTGATCAAGCATGCCCTTCTTATTATCTTGCAATCGGTGTCCTATTTATAGGCTACTAAACTACCATGTGGAGAAATGGGTGAAAGCAAACACCTTATAATAGACCCATGATGAGGGTAGACATGAAGAATATTTCAAGCTAATGATGTTAAATGAGTGCTACTTAGGAGGCAACCCAATAACTAGTATAGATTTTATTTTCTATTTTCTATTTTATTTTCTATTTTCTATTTTATGGTTTGATGCTTTGTTATTTTTATTTTTATGTTTATTTTGTGCTGAGAGAATTGATGGATATTTATGGTATAGAGTATCTCCAAATTCCATCGTCCACATCATCACCATCTTAATCTCCATAAGTCTTCTTGATCTAATATTTTCTTTCTTGTTATTTATCTTTATCTGTATTATTTTGTTTCACATATTGACGATAATGTATTGTTTAAGTGTAGGGAATTTTTTGCATTGGCATGTCATATCTGTGTGAACTTTGCATTTGTATTATTTTAGTTTTTGATTAGGTTGGCATTGTGTGAACATTTTCTTGTATGATGTGCACTTTGTGTGAATATGTCAATGGCATGAATTTAAAGGAATTAATTTAGCTTTGAACATAGTCAATTAAATTGTAAAGGCATAGTAACTAGTGGATTTTGTGTTTAAAGTGTCTTTAGGATGAATATGCATGTTAATTAGATATGAAATTTATTCTTTCAGGTTTTATTAGTACTCTTTCATGAGAGTGATGGATTAAGAAGAAATTAGGTAGGCTAAGAAATTAAATGAAAAAATAATGTATTAAATAAAATTCCTATTATGCTAGCCCTTTTTTAAAAAATTGGGTTAAGAATGGAATTGGTAGCCAGTTGATAATTGTGATACAGTTGAGTAACCAAGGCCATTCATAAAAAAAATTTTACCTTCACATCTAAACGCTAGGATGACACTCCAACCAAGATAAACAAAAAACATAATATAGTTGAGTAACTAGGGGAAATTAATGACTAGGTAATCGTTAAATTTTTTTTTAAAAAGCTGTTATAATAAATAAAGCCTACTGGTTTTTTTACAAATAACAAGAATTTTCATGAAAGGTTACATAGTGATAGTTTGCCTTTTTAATTAATTAATAATAATAACTTCATGCCTACAAGTGTCTTAGGTTTATGAATAGGGTGTTAATATTTTGATTGATATGTATATTCAAATCAAAGCACTTAAACATAAAAGGAATAAGTTAGAATATTGGCAATTTTTAAGTGATTGATGTTTACGATTAGGCTAATTCTATGAGATTTGATATTATTGTGCCATTATTGCATGATTGTGTGATTGCATTTTTTGTTTTTTGTTTTGTTTTTGTTTTTAACTTTGCTTAAGGACAAGTAAAGGTTTAAGTGTAGAGATGTTGATAGGTGTAGATTATATCATGTTTTTCTAGGTAGTTGGGTACGTTTTTAAGTGTTTCTTAGATGATTATCATATGTATAAGCTTATAATTATGTTATTGTTACTGTTTGTATGTGTTCTAAGTGTTTGATTGGTTTAAAGCAAGATTTTGATCTTAATTTAATGTTTTAAGAGGTGTTTGATGTGTTTTGAAGAGTACGAAAATAGGAATGTGAAGAAAAGAGAAGATCTTGGATGCATGCAGCCATTTCATGATCGTGACACCATCACGATCATGACAGGCAAAGAAGGATGGCATTGCATAGGGTTCTGTCATGATCGTGACAACATGCATGATCATAACAAAGAGAAACAACTCATGTAGGTCATAATTGTGAGGGTGTTTCAACTTGGTAAGAATTTTTAAGTTTTGAGGTTTTGGGGCTATTTTTGGAATATAATTAAGTGGGAAATCCTAGAAATATCCCTATAATCCTAAAGCATTATAAAAGAAAAATAAAAATACCAAAAAATGCAACAGCCTCTAAATCTAACGAAGATCAAAATGAGACTTCAAGGGAGTTGCAAAGAATTCTAGATTTCTAGATCAAGACTCCAACTAGTTTTTTTCTTATCCTTTTATTTATTTCATTATTTTGAACGTTTAGTTTGATTTCTAAGATGTTTAACATGATTATGGGCTTCTAAATCCATATTAGGGATTGTTCTTAAGTTGCTTTGTTGAACTTTATTTTGTTGAATTAAATACATTTATGAATGTTAATGATAATTGTTATGCTTATACTTGGTAATAAATTGAGAGAGTGAATAAAGTTAAATATGTTAACATAAACAATGAGAGTTAGTAACCTAATAGACTTGCAG
This sequence comes from Erythroxylum williamsii, assembly GCA_027564335.1. Classification (NCBI taxonomy): domain Eukaryota; kingdom Viridiplantae; phylum Streptophyta; class Magnoliopsida; order Malpighiales; family Erythroxylaceae; genus Erythroxylum; species Erythroxylum williamsii. The sequence continues at coordinate 5,168,426 of JANITW010000009.1, forward strand.
TTATCATATTAATAAACAATTGAAGATATATCTTAATTCTGAAATAAGTATCCTTAAGATTGCTTCGATTCTAACTAAATAGTTAAAAGTAGTTTTATGAATTGAGAGATTATAATTGTATCGAATTGAATTAGGTTTACTTAATTAGATCTCAAAAGGGGATAATCAAAATTTTAAGATATTTAGGGTTGAGGATAAACTGAATCAAGTAAACTTTGATCATACTTATTTTATCGGCAGCTCAAGTTGTTTTAATTTCAATTTTATTTTAATTTAAATCAATCTTTAGTACATTAGAAAAAAAATCTATTCAATTTGCTTGGTATCTATTAGTCCTCGTAAGAACAATACCTTTCATATTGCAAGTTGCAATCCGCATATTTGTGATATTGAAAGTTTTATATTATAAAACTTGTCAACAATAACTCTAGCACTTTTTCTACTTTATCAATAAAAGATAAAAGGATCTTACTAATATTGATCTCCTAACTCTGGCACTTTTTCTACTTTATTAATAAAAGATAAAAGGATCCTACTAATATTGATCTCCTTCTCTTTTTGCATCTCATAATTGTTTATTGTATCTCTTTTAGGTTTGTCCTTTAAGGTCTGCCTGGTCAATGTGTCCTATTGCATTAATTCTTTATATTCATTTGAAATAAAAAGTTCTTCCATTTGGTTTCCCAACCTTTTTTCTCTTAGTGATTTTAGGTCTCTATAAGTAGGAGAATGTGACCATATCTTATAGCAATATTTCATTTTATATCTATTCTCATCAAATGGATAACTTCAAGCAATTCCTTTTATAGGTTAGCTAACACATTTATCTTTGCAAAGTTAATTTTGTTTATTATTGCAATAGCTTCATCAAGACAAACTGGTTTCCTAACAGAACTTTTCAAGTGACCAAGCTCCTCTATGATCTAATATTTTAATGGAATATTGTGGATATTGATCTATATAGGTACTTGATTTTACTTCATAATCTGTAGTTATATGCTTAGTCTCCAATTCTATATAAAAATTGGTTTTGCTTTACTATAACAAGGCCTTGTTTTTAGCATGTTTTGAGCCTAAGATGGACAACCAAATCTGAACATGAAGATGTTATCTTCATTAGCTAACTCCTGTATCAATTCCATCTAATTCCATGATTCAAGATCCACTTCTTCGTTATCAAGTGGGTGGTCTCTTACCACAAAAGAATCTTATTGACGCAACATCCCATTTGGAGGCTCCTTCCTTGAAAATTTTGATTGAAGGTGCTACTATAGCTTTCCCATCCATATTCTTAAGAGGGTGATAAAGAATTTTAGGAGTTGGTGTTGTGTAATTCAAAACATATGACCATGTTCTCTTTTTGGAGGCAAGATCTTAGGTAGTTTTAAGACAAAACTAAAGGTAGAGCTAGTTAAGGGAGAATAATACATGTCAAATGCACTAGAAAATAAACATAACTTTGCACAACTAAATTTATAGCAGCGGTGAGTGGGGATCGTATCTACAGGGAATGTACATGTAACTTTTGAAATGAAAATAATTGATGTTTAAGATAAAAGGGACATTTTTTCTATTAGATGTAATTAAGAAATAAAGTAAAATTAAATAGAAGAAAACAAGTCAATTCAAACCGTCAAAATTGATGAAAGTGATGAATGCATTTAGAATCTAATTCTCGGTTCAAATCTTAGTTTACACATAATTAAACATAAGTAATTGTCATATGTGTTAACATATCTCTTAGAAACTATTAATCATAGGTTAACAATAAGCCTTGTTAACCCTAGTTTTCCCTTATATTGTATTTAATCAAAATAAGCTCTTTAACTAAACCTACCTATTACATAACTTAGAATAAGCTCTCTAGATTTAATTGGATGGTTGTATTACAAATAAGGAAAAACAAATAAATTTAGGAAACAACCACACAAGCTCAGGTCATTTAATCTATATTATGTTGTCCCTAATAATTCAACACCATTAGTTGCCACAAATGAATCCAAAGCACAACTATTATGTATTGTATTCAAGATTTTAGCAATGGGTTTACATAAAAACAATCTAATGAACACATTCAGATTGTCTTTACACAAATACCCAAATTAATAGACATTGAATAACATAAACAATCCCCAAAGATAGAGAAATTTATAATACACAGTGACGATATACTCAGATGTGATGCTCGACATTGATTTTACCTTTGAATCGGAAGAAGGAAGTTTAGCCCTTCATAGGTCTCCAAAAAGGTAGTGTTATGCCCCTTCATAAATTCCCAAAGGCAATTCTTCCCCCTCTTGGTCACTCAAATGTCTAATTATATGAAAAAGAAAATAAGGTTCTAGGAAGATACACCGTTGTTTGCACACTGTGCATCTAACCGTGCATCATCGAAACAATTCTGATTTCGAAGTTATGCTTGCACTGCATGGTGAATGCTTTATTTTTTGCATTTTCTTGTCCCATCTCCACCCTAATCCATCTACTTCTTACTTCACAAAGACAAATGAGTTTGACCATCAAGAGGATGGCTCAAGGAATGTGCTTTTAGCTCTTTTTAGCTTATGTGCTTCTAAATTATACCTAAAATCAAATATGAACTAAAATGAATGTCTTAAGCATTTTAAAGCATTAATCACTAAGTGTCATGAAGTAAATTTATAAACAATCAAGCACACAGGAAGGCAAAGAAACTACTGGGGTCGTAGCTAGGATGACTAGGTTGGAAAAACCAATGACTAGTAAAAGTTGCAAGATGGAGGGAACATTGGTAGAAGAGGATAGAAGGAGAATTTTCAAAAAAGGCACATTGTTCAACATATTAGCATAAATAGAAAAAGTAGGTGAATAGGAGATTAAAGTAGGAAAAAAGAAAGACTATGGCCCTGTTTGACAATCGGTTGATTTCATCAGCTGTTAGCTGATAGTTGATTATATCAACTGATTTGATCAACGGATTGCATCAGCTGTTTGTTAGAGATATTTGGTAAAATTAGCTGTTTAGTATTAGCTATTTATGTGTAAAATAACTTATGAGAACATAACTTAAAAAAATTACAAGGGTCTAAATATTATATATCTTAGTATTTCATTGAATATTCTTATACGAATTTAGATTTTAGAGAAGTCATGTTCACCTGTACTGTTTCATTATCTATGAAAAATTTATGCGACTCTTTTTATTTTCATTTTCGTTTAAGGTCAACATTTTATTTCTAACCTATAACTGCATAAAACAATTATAAGAACAAATAATG
>JANITW010000009.1:5180531-5196142 GCA_027564335.1 Erythroxylum williamsii
GGGAATGTCCCGGAACTAAAAATTTTTAAATTCCGCACCTTGGGCATGTGATGTCCATCCCGGGATGTTCCTACAATTTGGTACCAAGCCATGTGTGAGGAAATGTCTGCCCTACAGAATAACAACTCTTGGACCCTTGTGCCTTATGATTCTAACATGCATATTTTGCGAACTAAATGGGTCTTTCGGACCAAGTATAATGCAGATGGGACCTTAGCTAAGCATAAGGCCCGCTTAGTGGCTAAGGGTTTTTCCCAAACTCCTGGAATTAATTTCTCCAATACCTTCTCGCCAGTGGTGAAAGCATCCACCATCAAAGTTATCTTGTCTCTTGCTGCCTCCTTCAATTGGAGTATTCAACAAGTCGATATCAACAACGCATTTCTCAATGGTGAGTTTCATGAGGCTGTGTACATCACTCAGCCTCAAGGTTTCCAACACCCACATCTTCCTAATCATCTGTGCAAGCTATCTAAAGCCGTCTATGGCCTAAAATAGGCTCCAAGAGCCTGGTAGCACAAACTCAAGACTGCTCTTCTATAGTGGGGTTTCTGCAACTCTAAAAGTGACACATTTATGTTCTACCTTCATCAAAATGGTACAATTCTCATCCTCGTAGTCTACGTGGATGACATTCTCATCATAGGCAACAATTTATCCACAATTCAATCCATAATACGCAAGCTCAATTCACAATTTGCCCTTAAAACACTGGGCGAATTACATTATGTGTTGGGGTTTGAAGTTTACAGAAACTCAACTGGCCTATATCTATCACAAAGTGGGTATATTAAAGATTTACTCACTTAGGATAATATGGCCCTCTGCAAGCCCTGCTCCACTCCAGCCTCCATGGGTCTCAAGCTTTCTCGCAATGATGGCCTTCCTTTTACAGATCCTTCTCTGTATCACAGCTTGGTTGATGCTCTACCGTACCTCTGTAACACGAGACCTGACATCAGTTTTATCGTAAACAAGCTCAGTCAGTCTCTTTCCAACCCTCTCACCTCTCACTGGACTGCTTTGAAATGGGTGTTACATTACCTGAAGGGCTCCTCCGATCTAGGGTTACTGTTCCACTCCTCCTCGTCTCTCGACCTTCAAGCATTCAACGATTCCAACTGGGTCAACTCTCCCAATGACCGCAAATCTACAAGTAGTGGTTGTGTTTTTCTTGGGAGCAATCTCGTCTTCTAGAGATCCAAGAAGCAGACTGTCGTCGCTCATTCGAGCACCGAGGTCGAGTATCGAGCTCTCTCTCAGCTCTCCACTAAGGTCCTTTGGTTATTGTCTCTTCTCTCCGAACTTGGGTTTCTCCTTCACGACCCGCTATTCTCTAGTGCGACAACAACGATGCTCGCTCTCTCTCCCAAAACCCAGTCTTCCACACTCACACCAAGCATATTGAGTTTGACATGCATTTTGTGCGAGACAAGATCGCCGATGGTATTCTCGAGGTCCGCTATGTGCCCTCTGCTGATCAAATCGTCGATCTGCTCACCAAACCCCTCTCTGTGGCTCGATTTAAGGATTTAACTTTCAAACTCAACCTCGTACAAAATCCGAGGTTTCGTTTAAGTGGGGGTATTAGGGATTCACTTATGATGGTAAAGCCCTGTACAGAGTCTTGTAATGGGCCATGTCTTTTAGCTCCAAGCCCATCTGCCAACTCAACATCCAAGCTTACCACAATCTCCTCTACACCTGTTAACAGTGGAGCATCTTCCTCTCAACAAACTTCCAGCTGCAGATAACAAATCATTCTTATGATGTACATTCTGTTGTAACACATAGTCTAGAATCAAGCATATCTTTGTATATAATGTTCTTATAGCAAACACAACAACAAGTGTGGGAAATCATTACAATTCGGTCTCTTTTTTGCTTTACTCTCTTTATTTTACTCTCCTACAGAGGTAATAATGTCATTGCTTAATGGCCTACTCTTTCATACATGGACAATCCTAGATGTTTGTTTGCTAGTGTCTTGCCTAGATAGGCGATTGGTTGTTTATTCTTTTGATGGATTGCTCCAATGTCCTTTCCACAAGCATCTGCCTCTAGCATGAACGACCATTAGAAGTCAGACATCGCTAAGACTGGAGCTATTGTTAAGGCCTCCTTCAAGTTCTTAAAGGCTCGTTGTTTGCCTTCTTCCCTATTATATTCATTCATCGTTAGTTTCTTTAGTAAATCATTCAAGGGCCTGACAAAAGCAGCATAATCCCAAATAAACCTTCTATAGTGACATGTGAGTCCAAAGAACCCTCGAAGTTCCCTGAAGGACTCTGGGGCTAGCCAAGTTCGGATGGTATTTATCATCTTATCATTAGTTGCAAACCCCTTTTCTAAAATGGATGAGCTTTTAGAAAATTAATAAGCACTTTTTTTTATCACAAATGTTTTTTTTAAATGGGTGTTTGGTTATAAAATAAAAAATCATTTCTTTAATAGATATGACTTTTTTGGCTGTCAAAATGTAGCTTTTTAAGAAGCTCAAATTTGGAGCTTCTAAAAAAATAATTTTTCAGGTAGATTTTTTAGGTCAATTAATAAGTCTATTTTTTAGTCACTTTTTCTTATGTTTTAAGCATAATTCCTATAATACCTACAAATTTATTTTAACGTTTTTTTAGATTTATATAATATTATTTGGCTTTTTATATATTTTAATATTTATTTTTTATATTAGTTTTACTTATATTATAATCCACATAAAAGATTTGGCTAGATATATTTTCATTTATGTTTCATATAGTTTAAAATTATATAATAATTAATTTGTTGTGCTTTGTATATTGTTTAATATACTTTAAATAATATTTATATGTATAAATAATTTTTATTACAAAATGAAATACAGTTAAAATTAAAAGTATTTTTTATTTTTATGTTGTCAAACAGTCTACTGTATAAAGCTATTTCAGAAAAGCTCTGTTTTAAATGATAGTCAAACAGGCAACTGACTTCTAAAAAAGGTTATGATCAGAAAAGATCTACAGAAAAAAGATTTACTAATAGAAGCTCTACTGGTATAAACCCAACCAAACAAAAGCTTAAACTTATAACTTACTCAACAAAGTCTAAACTTTCACTAGTCTGCTCAATTTAAGATTTTTTTGGACATAACTTAAGGTGTGTCATACACGTGCCGTCACAATTTATATTGTGGCACCTATATTTTTAAATGTCATGTTAAAAGAATTAAAAGATAACGTGGACCGGTAACATGAAATTAAAATTTACAAAATCCTAAATCCCTAATATTCACCGATCTCTGTCTCCCCTCTTTGACACATCTTCACTGTCGGCCGAGATGCGCTCCAGTCTTTGTTCAAAGGGTTCTCTTACTTGCTTTATGCATCATCTCACTGATTCGCCTCTAGTTTCTCTCCAACAATCACCAAGTACATTTGATATACTCATTACTTTGGTCTTTTGTGTATTATCTTTCAACCTAGATATGCTACACCTTCATGATATTGTCCTCAATGGGTTTTCTCGGATGAATGCCCCTTAAGTAAGATTTGTGATGGATTTCACAGCTGCCTTCAATTTTTTAGTGATTATCTCAAAAATTACTTTATATATTGTATGCAATAGGAAATAAGGAGAATACTTAATAAGAAACAATTTTGAAGCCTTGAAAGATAGACAAGGTAGAAAAGCCAAATGTGAAATACGACCTAGAACATGAGCATGTCAAAGCCTATAATCCACTTTGTAGATGATTGTGGATAATCAATCTGATGCATGGTTTGTGACATGAACATGTTTGCAATTAAAAAAAACCTTTTTAAAGAGATGTATAAACCATAAAAGGACAAGTAAAGTGTAGTTTAGTTTGGCTTCCTTTTATATTATAATTAGGGTTAGAGATGTTTAAGGAGAAAGAGCCGTAAAATACACATCTTATAGTAATTTTCAACAAGATTAGAGATTCATTCTAAGAAAGAATATAAATTCAGAAGATAGAGATCATCATCATGGGATACCTTTGCAATGAGGCTTTCTATCTTTTATTTATTTTTATTATTCCAAGGATGATTTTTGTTCGAGTTTTCTTTATAACTAGATTATAAGTAATCATATTTTTTCTTGTTATAGATGGATTTTTGTTTTCTAATTAAGATTTCTATATCTAAGAAATATATGAATTGCCTTTAATGTTATTTAAATACCAGTGAAAGCTTAGACCTAAGTTAAAATTACATAAACATTTTCGAAAGGACTTATGTTTAGATTAACTTAGGCACCTATATGTGTGAATAAATGAGGTACTAAAATATAGTTATATTACAATTCTAGTTGTAAGGTGGCATGGAATAAGGATTTATAAAACTTATTATATTCTTAGAAGAGTTATATATATAAGAGTAGTATGTAATGCCATTATGTATTAAGTAATTATATCATCTTTTTAACTTATGTTTGCTAACATATTCTATTACGTTTCACTCTTGTACAATCATTATCCGTATTCCTTCACCAGACACTTATCCACTTATAAGATATCTATTCACTATACTGTTCATATATACCTCTTAAACCATATGTTTGTAGTAAAGTAGCTGGTTGATGGAATTGTTATGAATATATTAAGCATGTGTTGTGCTATGCTTCAATTTCTCACTTTGAATTTAGTATTTCCTTTCACCATTATGACTTAGGAGAAGCCATTTTCTCATACTTATTCTTTTAACAGATTTTGCATTCCTTAGGTATTAATATAAATCCCTTTGTAAGTTATGATTAAATAAGCTTAACTTTTTACACATACTTAACCAACCTGAATGACAAGGAAGTGAGTTTAGAAAAGTTTTAGAGATTTTAGACTTGTAGCTTGTTGTAATTTAATATAAAAGATCATTTCAAAAATATTAGCTAATAGATTAAAGATGATCTTGTTAAACCATATAAATAGTGGTCAAAGGGCTTATATTCCTAGCAAAGAGATGAGTGACAACATTCTTTTGCTACGATAATTTTTGAAGAGTTATTCGAAAAGGAGATGAGGCAAAAACTACATTTGAAGATTGATCTAAAGAAAGCATATGATAATGTTGATTATACTTTCTTGTGTAACATGATGATGGCTTTGAATTTCCCTAATTGTTTCATTAAATGGAACTCATTATGCTTCCCTAATCCAACCTTTAGTACTCTAATCAATAGAGAACCAATGAAAATTTTTAAGAGTTCTAAAGGAATAAGGTAAGGAGACCATTCTTCACCATACTTGTTTGCCATTAACATGGAGGTTTTCAACAGAATTTTATGTAGAATTGTTAAGAGGATTGACCACTTGAAATATCATTTTAAGTGTAGAAAATTGGGAGTTACCAACCTTAACCAGGGTGAACAAAACTTCACTTACATTAGTAATGAAGGCAATCATGATATTCACCAAGTTGTCTGGACTTTATGTTAATACTGAAAAGTCCTCTTTTTATGTCTAGAAATGCTGAGGATCATAGAATTATGGCTGAACGTGTCACTGGTTTGAAATAAATGCCTTTGCCTTTCACCTATCTTGGAATTCCAGTAACTTATTCTTGATTATGCTATGGTAGCTTTAAACCTTTAGTTGATAAAATACATGCTAAAATCACAGGTTGGAGAATGAAATCTTTATCTCTAGATGGGAGAGCTCAACTAATTATTGTTGTACTATCTTCAATCAATATTCATAAGGTAACACATCTTGCTATTCCTAGTGCTGTGAAAAAAAAAATTATTGGTGAAATTCTTAGAAAATTTCTTTCGTCTAGTTATAATGAAGGAGGTTATAAAGTTGACATTAAATGGTCTGAAGTTTACAGCTCTAAAAAGCATGGAGGTTTGAACATCGTTCTTTTAAAACTCTTGAATAACTGTATGATATGATCAAGAGATTATGGAGGCTAATTAATGATCACAAATCTTTATGGTGAAAGTGGGTGTATACATTCTACATCAAAGATAAGAGCATTTAGGAAATTGATCTATCATCACGAAATACATCTACTACTTGAAAGGATAAACTTAAATGGAGAAGCTTCAACATAATCCACATCAAGAAAGTAGTAGGAAATGAGATGAACACACTGTTTTGGCATGACGGATGGTTATCAGATGGTCCTCTTATTCAAAACCTTGAGCTGAATATATTGAGAAACTTCATTCTAGACAATCAAAATGTAGCGCCCCCTTACCCTAGGGTATATATCGGGATGCTCTAAAGACATTCCAGTACATAACCTACGATAATGATGCGCTATGTTCAATCACAACAGTCACTTAATATGACATCATTTATCTTTATTCTCTTACGAAACATCATCAAGAAAATCACAATATTTTAAAACCAAAATTTCTCATTTCATTTCATAAAAACCAAATATTTACAATGTATCTTTCAACATCCATACCGATACAGCATCATATCCTAAGACAAAAAATGTGCTATATGAAAGAGGAAATATACAAAATCTATCTAATCTGTTTATATCCAGCTGACTGACCTTTGAGCTATTTCTTTTTGTTCACAAAATTAAAAGTCTACACTGCTTGTAGTGTCCCTCAGTAGCTAATACCATCTCTCGATTTTGAAAAATCAACGTTGCAATTTTGATGAGTTTTGCGAACTCAATGAGGCAACCATCATCGATGATTCACTCAATTCATGCATCACATCAATACACGTAACATATTACTCACATCTTTTTGCATATTCATAAAATGTCACATTTCACTTTCAGAGTAATCATCATAATCCTTTCATTCATATATAATACACATATCAAGTATAAATGCAATGCACGTGAGACTCACTTTCATTTATTATTGTCGCTGTGATCGAGTGTCTTTTTACTAGCTCATATCCCTTAATGGATATCGAGCTGTGTCAAATTATGTTCCATATCCCTTAGTGAATACCGGGTATATTTACAACCAAGCCTGAGGCTCTTATCACAATCTGAGCTTTAAGATCTTTATCTTGGTGACTTTGATCACAACTTTCTTTATCTTACATGCATTCATGTATTGAATGTTTCATATAACATATTCTCAACCAATCACATGATTGCACGTTCACATTCAGATCACATTTATCATCGGACCTTAGTCCGACATTCAACAAAATTGTTGAGCAACATTTATTTCATCACATTCATATATAAGGAGCACTTCAATAACTTATTCAACATTAGAATCATCGGACCTTCATTGTTTGGAATCAACACAATCAATTCACATTCATTCAACAATTTAAACATAATATAAAGCAAACAAGAAATTGGGTGAGACCGTTTAGGTTACTCATAAGTCGCTCTCGAAGTTAATGCCTGGAAGTTCCGACAATGTCTAGAGGTTGACGTTTTAGTTGCTCCTCTATAACATGCAATATACATATATCAAAATTTAGCACAATTGTAAGTGTTTTATAATGCACATGGAGTACATAAAATATGCACAATGCATGTTCATGACAATCCCAGGTATCTGTCTATTATTCTCATCATGTAAACATTCATATTACCAACTCACATAAGTACCATGTATACTTATGGCCTATATCTCTATAAAAATCATTAGAATCCTAATTCATAACTGATTTTATCAAAATCCAGATTTTTCCTTAAACACATCTTCTGGTCTATAGTGCATGATCAATCGTACGATGAAAATGAAGTAATTTGGGAACACTTTCCCTTTGAGAATTGTCCTTCTATCTCTAAGTTTCTAATGACACCAAAATCATTCAATTTGGTTCATTATTGTGAAAGTTATACTCCAAATATTTTTAGACTGCTTTTATTTTGAGACAGTGCCCTATACTCAACTTCCACCGTGAAATTGAAATTTTTAGAGACTGAATTGGAATTTATTTCTTTAGATGATTTGTAGCCCTATGTCTCTAGTTTACTTCAAATAAAAAATCATTCCATTCAGATAACTACAAAACAAGATATGCCCAAAATACCAAAGCATGTTCAATGCAAAGAAAAGTTCACCACAGTGAACTCTTCCCGAGAGGAATTCTCACAAAAATCTCACAAGTTCACCGCGGTGAAACCTAGAGTTGGCCACAGTGAACTTTACCCGAAAGGAATCCTAGTTGAATCCTTCAAGTTTATCGCGGCGAAGCATGGAGTTTGCTGCAGTAAACTTTCATAGAAGCATACCCAGTTTTTCAACTTCAGATCAAATTTTGAGACCCTTATACATAGAATTTGAATTCGACCTCTCATGAAAAATCTAGTTATATGTCTCTAGTTTAATCCAAATTAAGAATCATCTCATTTGGATAACTAGAGAAAAAGTTATGGCTAAAAAACTGAAGCATACTCAGTTAACATTTTCTAGTCAATCATCTTCAAACTTTCCATATTTTTCACCTAACATAACTTGTACAAAGATCATCTTTTTCTACTTCATTTACTCCTCATTCTCAACTGTATTTCAACTCAATATCATCCATATACCAATTATAGTCCATGATTGATCATAAATACCTAAAATAGAACACAAACAGGTCATAAACTCATTTCTATACTCATCAACTTCTAATTCTCATTAAAACATCATTTTCACAACTAATCCATCTTAAAAACAAGTGTAGCATAACTCATAGTTTCTTACTCATCATATACAATATCAATCATCCATAAAAACAACTCCTAACCCATTATTTAGCATTTATATGAAACAAAACATCAATATATATATGTTCATTTCTTCACCAACGTTCTAGCATATGCAAAACTCCTTGTCATAATCATTCAACCTCTAAAACATCTCTATAAATCATTACTCATCAAGCATATATATAAGCAATAAATTTACATATTTTTCATCATCTATGACACATACATACACAAAACGCCATTGCATGTCATGAACCTCTAACTATCATTATAAATGCTTCATTTAACCAAACCTACGATGAATAATGCCCCTATTTACTTGGTTTAGCCCTAAAATCTTTAAGAATATCAAAAATCCCTAACTTTACAACCCACGACCATCGCCATCTTGAGGGTTGGAAGGTTTGGGTTTTTGATGAGAATGAAGGAGAGAGCAAGGTGAATGAGTAGCAAATGGGAAATGAGAGGGCTAGATTTAACGTGAATGTAGATTTGAAGAATAAAAATCAAGAAGAAAAAGAGAAAAGAAGCCACGAAGGAGAGAAAAAGAGAACCAAAAACAAAACACCTAGGTTCTTTTAAATAAGAAGCATCGTGAGAGACAAAAAGAGGGTCTTTCAATTAAAAGAGTAAGGGCTTAAGACATAGTTTGGCAAGTGACAGTTGTCACTTGCTACATGTCCAATTCTTATAACTTTAATCCAATTTCTATTCTAAATGTTTCCTTATTTTTAACGACACTTGACAAATAATCCTAAAATCATTTATCAAATTTTCATTGCTTTTGGACAGTAAATTCTACTACCATTTATTAATAATTTTTACCACTTGGCAATTTTCCTAGTACAAAATATCTAACAATTTTCAGAAAATTTCTCCAAAAATTTCAAAAATTCTAAATCAGCAAATACACTCTCCAAATCAATTTTCAACACATAAAAATCACAATTCTCAATAGAAATCACATTTAGAAACAATTATACCAGAATGTCTATGAATGCATGTACAATCATTTTCATGTGTAAACATTTTCTATTCATGTGTATGTGCATGTCATATTATGCATGAACATGTAATGCATTTTTTAATCTTTCAATCATCTCTCATATATTCTATTCTAGCCGCAACATGGGTAATGGAATGTTACACAAAACGTATCAAATACAATGTTGGTAAACAATAAGATCCTCTTAAGAATAAATGATAATAATTTGCTATTAAGAATAAAGGATAATAATTTGCAAATGTAATTCAATAATGTGGAGTTAAAGGGTAATACAGAGGACAAGAATCGGTGTTAACCTAGTGTTAATGGGAAATTTAACAACACATCATGCAGGAAGCTTTTTCAACTGAATTTTAGGAATGTTTGTTGGTACAAAATAGTGTGGTTAGACCAAACAAGTTGAAATACTTGACAAACCGGCCTTTGTAAAAGACAACAGGAGAGCTAAAAAATGAAGCAATTTAAGATCCCAATAAATAAATCTTGCAGCGTAGAAGCTAGGAAGGTGTCATATCAAATCTTTTTATTTTAGTTATTCTATTAAATCTTATTTATATATTTATATAAGTTCATTTATATTGGATAACATTTGATAGAATATAGCCTAGACTACGTGTTCTTGCCATTGCCTTTATTTTCGTTGATCAATTATCTAAGGTCAATTTCTCAAATGAATGCGAATAGTACGACCGCAGCTACCAGAGATTTGTATTCCAGGTCTAGGGAGGACGAGACTTCCATCTCCGTTGTAACATGGCCTCTCTCAACGCCATAACCACGCGCAAGCTCTCTACTAAGCTAACTAACCCCATCATCACAACACCATCCCACATACGTCGTCGTCACCCGTCTTCCGTTTTCTTCTCAACCATTTTCAACCCATCTAACTACTCACTCATTTCCACCCATCAGAAGAGGAACTTGGATGTTGTTGTCGGTGCTGTCACCGACGACACGGAAGTTGTTCCAGTAGAGGACACTTCTTCCGAGGACAAAGCTAATTCTTCTCCTTCCTCTTCTGTTGGGGAGAGAACAGAGAATGAAGGTGATCATCTTCAAGAGAGGCTTATCAGTAGATCAATTAATGCTACTATTGTTTTGGGTTTGGGGACTCTGGTCATCACCAAGTTGCTTACAATCGATCATGATTATTGGCATGTAAGTCGATGTTATTCTTCCAATTCGACCAGGTTTCTGATTGTTAGTTAGCTGACGGGAATTCGTAATCTTGGATTCTCCGGCTTCTTTCTGATCGTGATTGAAAATTAAGTGATTTTTATTTAACATTCTCTGGTTATGTAGCATTATCCTATGCTCTGTCTCTAGTTTTTGGGGGTATCTCTCTGTCTCTCTCATTCAGCTTCATAATCGATCACAAAAAAAAGAAAAAAAAATATTCGTGTTGTTATTAAAAGCTTTCTTGTAAGATAAATTATTGATTTCAACGGAGAAACTTTGCAGCTAATCTGGTAACTGTTGTTCAATCTCTTAACTAGTCAACTGATTAGCAGAAAAGTCTTCTGTTTTTGGATAGGGATGGACCCTTTATGAAGTAATAATGTATGCTCCTGTACACAATTGGGTTGCTTACGAAGAGGCTCTAAAGGAAAACCCTGTCTTAGCAAAAATGGCAATCAGTGGAATCGTCTACTCTATTGGAGATTGGATTGCACAAGTAAGGCAAAACCCTTTTTATATATGCCTTTCCCTTTGTCTCTAAGCCATGTCTTCAGAAATTCATGTTGATAGTTCTATATACTTTTCCGTTGGAGCTAATTTTTGGACCTGGTTATCGACTTGTTATTTTGAATTATGTGTTAATATGCAGTGCTATGAAGGAAAATCCATTTTTGAGTTTGAGAGGATGAGGATGTTCAGATCAGGCCTTGTCGGCTTTGCTCTTCATGGGTCTCTTTCACATTATTACTATCAACTATGTGAGGTAGTGACATAGATTAACATTTAAATTACTTCTTGATGTATGAGGATGATTCAAATATGCTAGTTTTGTTTCTAGGCTCTTTTACCTACCAAAAGTTGGTGGGTGGTGCTTGCCAAAGCTGCCGTTGATCAGACTGTATGGGCAGCTGTTTGGAACAGTATCTACTTTGTGCTGTTGGGTTTCTTGCGTTTGGAGTCCCCAGCGAATATTTTCGCTGAATTAAGGAGAACATTTTGGCCAGTGTTAACTGTAAGATGCTCTTCCAACTTGATCTTACATAAATAGTGCATGCCATTTAAATGATCTACCTAGAACCTTCAAATGGTTGTAATGATGGCATTTCTTCTCTAAGCCAAGGCACTTGGCATGCTGCTTTTTAAAATTTGTAATTTGACCTTCTTAGGCATTCGTCATTATATTCAGAATTTGTACTTTTTAGCTTTTAGTCTTAATTGTCTCCCTACGTTTTAGCTTTTAGTCTTAATTGTCTCCCTACGTTTTAGCTTTTAGTCTTAATTGTCTCCCTTCAGTAGCTAGAAACAAGAAATGTTAATTTTGAAGATTTCCACTTTTTTGTGACTTCAGTTGCTTGCTACTATTGGGTTTTCTACCTATCAAACAAACATGGAGAGAGATTAGGACTTGACTCGAAATAGGTCTGTGAACTTTTAAAAAAAATTCAGTCCCTCTGAAATGACAAGAAAGAGCCTTTTCAGTCTGCTTAAACACTTTAATATTTGTTAAAAATAAACAGCTGTCGACTCATCTGGCCCTAATGGGAACTAAGATTGTATTATCACTTACATCTCCTAATGATGAAGTTAATATAACTTTGTAATATGTTGAAGAAGCTAATGTTATAGGGTTTAGATTGTGTACTATCGAACAATTGTTGAAGAGATAATTTTGATGTGTATTGTTTTAAGATTTAGCCGAACTGCTGAGCTGATTTCTTTGGAATGTAATTAATTGATCATTTTCCTGTTATCGTTGAGCCACTTACTAACTCTTTCTCTTTGTTTGCTTGGTAGGCAGGATGGAAGCTTTGGCCATTTGCCCACTTGATTACCTATGGTGTTATCCCCCTTGAACAAAGGCTTCTTTGGGTGGATTGTGTGGAGCTAATATGGGTTACCATTCTTTCTACGTAGGTGTCTTCCACTTTTCAATGTGATAAAAAGGATTAAAAGAATATTAGAAAGGAAGATTTGTTCATCTTGTTAATTCCATCATGTTAACAATCAGGCCTCCTGGAATAGTAGTGATTGTCTTATATTGCAAAAGATTATTATGGCTTTTGATTTATGGTAGAAATGAAATGTCATTTTATGCCTTTGAATCATTTTTTTTAGACGCTATTTTTAGACATATTTGGAAGCAATGAGATGCAACGGGTAAATTTTTGTGTTGAGATGCTCTTTAAAATTTTTATTTACTCTTCACTCTTGGCAAGGAAAAGTTTCATGCTTTCCTTTTACATCATGTATATGTCTCTGCTTGCCTTTTCTGCTTATTTTGTAAGCCAGCATTGTGCTTACTTGCTAATGTGCTACTTTTTCCTATTCTTTTTCGACTTATCTGCATTGTTGAATGCTTGAAAGAGAAGTTATTTTGAAGTTTCCATGCAGCAATTGGGGCTTTTATTTTTGACAATCTTTATGTCCTTTATATTAGCAATACGTTCCTAACATCCAAATGATTCTTGCTTTATCTTTGACAATTATCTTTGGTTTATATTTTGAAGTTATTCAAATGAGAAAAAAGAGGCCCAAATTTCTGATGCAACAATTGAGTCGAAGTCTATGGAGAGTACTCCTGAGGTAAATTAACATTGCTCTCCTTCTCTTGACCTGTTTCTTTGCCAAGAACATGTAATGAATCTATATGCTAGCTAGTCAATGCAAGTCTAGATCTTGCACGTCATACCTGAACCCCATGAATAGTTCGTTGTTCCACCATGTTTATGCTTGGGACACCGTCATGCTTTGTGCATGAACTTTGCTTTGAATCCAATCAGCAAATACCCTAGCTCACTGTAATCAAACTGTTGCAGCTTTGTGAACTTGTGCTAAATGTGCTTCTGTGCTCATCTTGCAGGAATAAATTTATGTGGCTTTCTTTGGAAGAACGGATTTCCTTACCGAAGTGGTACATTGGAAAAATCCGACATGATTATATGTTATACTGTGGGAACTTGTATATTTACCATTTACTATCAATGTGGTTGGTACATTAAACATTTCATTGTTGTATTGAAGATATCCTATTTCTACGTGGATTATTATATACATTAGTGGAGTTAGACAAAAAGAAACATACCATTTTACTTGTATGGAGACAGAATTACCATCATTCTATGTACTACTGAAAGGCCACAGGCCCTGTCAAGGAGCCGCATTACATTTGTTGTATTGGGATAGACGCTTAAGAGCAAGAACAAACACGCTCATCCGAGTGTTTATGAACAGTCGTACAGTATGTATATATATTGTTTAGTTTTTAGTTTTGATGTATATTGTTTGCCATTCTCTTAGACCAATACTCCCATTTTATACTTTCTTCGACATATGTAATGCAGCATATTATGGTAATTGAGGTTAGCTTAATTCACCAGCTTTTGCCATGCCCGTTAGGTTAAGCACGCCTCTCCATAGATGCCATTTTCAAACTTCCACTGAAATATGGTTCCGATTTCCTACGCCATACCGTTTGTCCCTTTATGTACATTATTCTGTAGCTGCCAGGTAACAAATTAACAATCCATCCCATATCCTTATTTAAAACTCTATTTTTCCGTTCTTATGCATTCCATTTTATTCTTTGGAAATTGTTTAAGGCTAAACTTATCCCCTTCTGCATGGTACTTTTCTATTTTGTTTCTCTCTAAATTTTTTCGATATATACTTTATGAGAGAACCCTAATATTCCTTATAATCTATCATGCAATATATCAATTCTTATTATATAAGATGTCTTACCCGTATCTCTTATTTCAAATTTTTAGAAAGAAACTTCTTGGTATTACGTAGTAAGTCAAGATCCTTAATAAAGAAAATACTATCAATATATAGGATTAGAAACATAAATTTGCTCCCATTAACCTTTAGGTATACATATCGATAAACGATATTTTTCTTCAAATCAAAAGAAGTAACGGTATTATTAAACTTCGGATACTATTATTGGGAAGCTTGCTTAAGTCCATATATTGACTTCTTAAATTTACATACCATATTTTTCTTTCCTTTAACTAAAAAGCTCTTAAGTTGATCCACTTAAATTTCTTCTTCTAAATTCCCACTTAGAAAAGCAATTTTCATATCTATTTCATGGAGTTCTAAATTATAATAAGCTGCCATCTCTATAATAACTCTTGATAAATCCTTTCTCGAAATAGTAGAAATGGTCTCATTATAATCAATATTATCCTTTTGAATGTGACCTTAATATCAAGTTTAGCTTTATATCGTTCGATATTGCCATTAGTGTCATATTTAGTCTTAAAGACTCGTTTATTCCTACGACCTTCTAGTAAGTGGATCTTTAAAAATTCTTAAGTCACCTATTTATTGTAAATAGACCACATAATCATCATAAATATCTATTCTTCTTTGTCTTTGAGTGTTAGACCCCGTTTTCGAAGTCCAACTCTTGCAAAAAATCATAAGACTTGAGATGTTTCTAATAAAAACACCAGAATTATTATCGATTCATTTTCATGTTTCGATACCATAACTTGTGGGCCTTATTTTTGAAGTCTAACTCTTAAGTCATGAAATCATAAATATCGGATGCTGGGTCCAGAAGTTCGTTGTGACAAACTTCATGTTTCGTCGTGGCGAACAAAAGAGCACCTCTATGTAAACCTTTAGTTATTGCCTCTTATGTAGATACCAATCATAGGTATCTTCATTATGTTACCGTTACCCACGTATGAAGGAATTAGCAGGTAATTCTGTATATGTTTTGATATTTGTTCTGTTCTTATGCAAAACTATGTTTTGAATAATCTCTTAATGTCATATTCAATTAT
>JANITW010000009.1:5224289-5238135 GCA_027564335.1 Erythroxylum williamsii
AATCTTTGTTAAAACTTATTTTTGGTAATCCTCTTACCAAATCATGTCTAACTAACTTGGAAATATGTTTAAAACTAACATGTCCTAGCTTTTTATGCCAAATTAGTTTTCCTCATTTGTTGATATAAAACATGAAATATTTTGACTTTTCAAATAATCTAAGTTAATCTTATAGAGACTGTTTCGTCTCTTGGCAGAAAAGAATACGAAACCATCCTTATTTTTTACTACACAAGAATTTTGATTAAAGGATACTTCAAAACCATAATCACATAATTGACTTACACTAATTAGATTATGCTTTAATCCTTCAACTAGCAAATGAATCTTTACCAATTTTGTCAATTCCAACTATTTTTCCCTGCTAGTTATCTCCAAAAGCACCTGGTCCTCCTTGCTTATTTTGGAGGTCTAAGAACATAGACCTTCTTTTTGTCATGTGTCGTGAGTATCCACTATCCAAGTATCATTGGTACTGGTTTCTTTTCCCAAGAAGGGAGATCTGCAGTATATATTATATCTTTCATAGGTACCCTTATTTTCTTGGGTCCTTTGGGGTTTGACTTACAATAATTCCTTGAATAATAATAATATTCCTTCTTTTTCTTTTTTCTAGGAACAAAACTCTTATTATGACAAACATTACTAATAGTAAACTCTAAACCACTCTTATCCTTTGGATGTCTATATTTTCTAATCATATCATTCATCCTTTTTGTACTTTCAGCAAATGTTGAAAAATCTACTGAAAGATTACTAATCCTTTGTTTCAATTGATTAATCTCCTCAGATCTATCGACAATTACTTTCCTTTTCATATTGTCTACTTATTTCTTAAGAAAGACATTTTGTTTCTCTAACAAACCTTGTTCTTCAAGCTTTCAACAAATTTCTTTTTCAGAATCCTATATTTCTTTAATATAGCATACCAATCTTCTAATAATTCTAAATATGCCTCATGAAGATCATTAAAGTTAGAAATTACCTCATCATCGCATTCTTTTTCAACTACCAAGCATATATTTGCTTGTTCTAATGCTTCTAAATCAGAGTCTGATTCGGATCAGTCCAAATCTTCCCACGTTGCCATCATGCTCTTTTTCTTTTCTTTACTTTTCTTTTGTTTTCTTTTAAGCAATGAAAATTCAAACTTGTAATGTCCTAGTTTATTGTACTCGTAGCAAATGATAGGCATTTTCTCATTCTTGGTTTCGTCTTTACTATTCTTTTTAAAAGAAAAATCTTTGTTTCCTTTTGCTTTCTTTTTCCACATCCTCCTCATCCTTCTTGAAATGAAGGATAGTTCATCATCGTCTTCACTTGAATCTTGATCAGATTCACTGGCATCATCATTGTTCATTTCTTCAATCTTAAATGTTTTTGAAGATATTCTTCTACTTTTCTGGTTCTTTTGATTCTTCTGACTATCCTTTAATGTGATAAAATTATCTCTACCATCAAGCTCTACTTCATGTATCTTTAGTGAACCTAGCAATTCATCTAGCTTCAATTTGTTTAAGTCCTTAGCCTCTTGTATTACTGTAACCTTGGGTCTCCATCTTTTAAGTAGACTTCTGAAAATCTTTCTGACATGATCTTAATTATCGTAGATTCTCCCAAGAGCTTTAAGTCCATTAACAATTGTTTGAAATCGTCCAAATATCTGATCAATAATCTCCTCATCTTTCATCTTGAACAGCTCATAATGATGAACAAGAATACTAATCTTGGACTCTTTCAATTGATTTGTTCCTTCATGTGCAATGGCTAATGTGTCCCACATCTCCTTTTCAGATACGCATCCATGAACCTTGTCATATTTACTTCTGCTTAGGGCATAACTTAGAAAGAACTTGGCTTTTGAATTCAACTAAAATCGAGCTTTCTGATCAACTGACCATTTGTCATGAGAGATGATATTGCCTTCATCATCTATTGTGTATATAGAACAATCTCGATGATATACCAAAGATCAATATGTGTGGATTCTATGAAAAGCCGCATCCTGTCCTTCCAATAATCATAATCTTCACCATTGAATGCAGGAGGTCTTGTGATCGAGGCACCTTCAGCTATAAAAACATGCAATTTAGCCATGAATCTTTTTCCTCACTTTGTGATAGTGTTTCTTGGAAATCTTGCTCTGATACTAACTAAAGTAAATCACTTTTTAATATAGAAATCCGATATGATATGTAAACTACACAAGAAAGGGGTTGAATTGTGTAATCTTTTCGAAAATATTAATCTTTTGGAGTTCTTCAATTTCTTTTTGAAAACTCAAATGATTACTAAAATACTTTGCTAAATTTGATAGGCAATGCAATCGTAAATAATATTATCCATTCATCTAAAAACAAAAAATTAAATGATAAGGGTTAGAGAATAGACACTGCGATTTTATACTGGTTCACCTCAAACCTTGGGCTACGTCTAGTCCTTAGAGTTAGTCTGAAATTTCACTACACTCTTTTAACTTTACAAGTATTCTTTCTACACTTGCAAAGCCTCTTCAGGTCTCTCTCACAAAGTATTCTTTATCAACTATATTAGCCTCTCTAGGCTCTAGCCTTCCTTTCTCTCTCTAACAAAAGTATTTTTGAGCTTCAGGTTATAGAGGTATTTGCTCACTTCTTTTGCACTTTGAATACATAATTTTTGCTAATGTATGTATATGTATCGTATATTAGTCTTCAACTAGAACTAGTATTTATAGCCTAAATCTTCAATTGTCTTCTTGAAAACTACTTCTTGAATCTTCTAGAAGTGGTTATTAGTTGAGTCCTATAACTAACTCCAAATAACTATCTGACGTTCTAGAATATCTTCCTTTTGTATCCTCTAGAATAATGCTTCTTCTTTTATTACATTTCATCTATTATTCCGCTTCATCTTTTGTCGCGTTTAGTCTAGTATTGCACTTTGTCTTATGTCTTGCTTCATCTTGTGTAGCGCTTCGTCTTATGTAGCACTTTGCCTTATGTTGTTCTTTGTTTTTTGTAGTGCTTCATCTGATATCGCAGTTTGTCTGGCATTGACTGCACACCTTCTGAGTTAACTAAGTGTTAGTTACATTTTTCTGCACACTTAACAAATTTATATAAAAAAAAGTTCATACATTTATAAGATTATTATTATTTGATTGTCATCAAAATTAATAAAAGTGAAGTCTTTTTGACTTAACATTATGTACCCCTTCTATATTAATTATTCCAAGTGTTCCTTAAGCTCCTTCAGCTTAGTTGGAGCCATTCTATATGGTGGTATGGAAATAGGTGTTGTACTGGGAATCAAGTTGATGACAAACTCGATTTCTCTCACCGGTGGCAAACCAGATAAGTCTTCTGGAAACACATCTGGAAATTCCCTCAAAATTGCAAAATCTTCTAACTTCCCTTCATTCACATCAGTGTCCACATATGTGTTAAGAAGGCTTCACACCCCTTTCTCATCATCCTGTCAGCTAGCAAAGCTGAAACAATCCTGGGTGGTGGTGTTCTTTGGTCTCCTCTAAAAATCACCTTCTCACTAAATTCCAAATCTAATTCCAACTCCTTGAGGCTACAATCTAACTTTATATGATACTTTTCCATAGCATCCATCCCAAGTATAACATCTAAGCCTTTTAGGTCTAAAGGTAGTAATTTTACTACCAGTCTAGCACCATTAATGAAAAACTCACATCCTCTATACACTTGACTTATTATCACATTCTTCTTGGAGGAGTACTATCAATCAATGGATTTTCCAATGGAACCAAATTCACAACAAATAAAGTCATGCTTGCATAAATAAATGAATGTATGGAGCCAGAATCAATTGAGACATATACTTCAGAATTAAATAACTGAGCTATACTTGTGAAAACTTTAGGTGTGGTTGTAGCTTCCTCTACGATCATGGCAAATACCCTGGCTTGTGCCTGACCCTTTGGTCTTCTTGGAGGAATAGCCTTCCTCATCAGTACAAAACTACCCACCTCAGTGACTGGCTGGTTCCCACTGTTTATGCTCTCCTTGGGGCTTGCAATTACAACTCCTCTTGCTTTGTTACTTGGGGACAGTCCCTGATCATGTGTCCCTTCTCCCTACATTGAAAACATGCTCCAAGTAACTTGAAGCACTCTCCTTTTTGAAACTTCCCACAATGCTCACATTGAGGGTTCGTGCACCTACTCCTATCCACCCTACTATTGCCTCCCACAGTTAAGGCTTCTATTGAAACTGCCCTTGTTTACTTGTTCTTAGCAAAGGTACTACTCTCCACCTAACTCTATGTATGGAAGCTCTTCATACCCCTCTTAGGAATTAGATCACTTATCCCCTTCTTGGGAGACTGCTCCCATTCTTCCTCTTCTTATTCACTTCATATTTTATATTCTCCAGTTTCTCAGCCTATAGTGCAGCATCTACCAATTGTTGATATTCACAGAAATTGTGGATCAATACCTTCTCCTTGATTCCTAAATGAAGTCCTCCTTCAAACTTGTGGCACTTGTCCTCCTCATTCGCTACAATGTTGGCCCATATCATGAGAGCTGGGTGAACTTCAGCTTATACTCACTCACACTAATATCCCTTTGTGTGAGATTCAGAAACTCCTCATAAACCATCGAAAGGTATTTCCTCCTAAAAGTTTCCACAAAGTATCTCCATGATAGTATCGAAGGCAAAACCTGACTGTGGGGTACCGATTCCTACCAATAGAGTGCATCCCCTTATAGCAAGCTAACTGCATAATCAAGTTTCTTCTCATCAGAGCACTTCATCTGCTCCAGGACTCTCTCTTTCCTCTTCAACCATGCTTCAGCCTCTTTGGGATATGTAGTTCCATTAAAATCCACAACCCCATACTTGTGAAGCTTATCATACTGTCCAGTCTTTTCCACTGGAGCTTGCATTGGGACTTGTGACCCTTCGCCCATGGCATATGTGAAAGCTTGAGCAATGGTTTGAAAGAACCATGGATTGAGAGGGTTTACTTAAGGCATAGGAGGAGGAGGCAGTGGCACATCATGTTGCACACTAAATGCCTCAAAATTAGGAGTAGAGTGTGTCCCTGTGTCTTACGGGACATAGGATTCATCCGTGCTCCCTTAACAAGAACAAGATCGATTTATAACTCCTTGAGTTCTCTTTCGAGGTGACATAATCATTGCTTCAATTTAAAAACATTAAAAATCTTTAGTTCATGCAAAACAATTTTCAAATCATGCAAAACAATTCTAAATAATGCAAGTTATTCATCTAAGACAATGCATGTTCATTTCATGTCTTCCACTACCCATTTCATTCCAAGGATACTCCTAAACTTAGTCGCTCTAATAACATAAGTGTTGGACACCCCACCCTCACAAGACACGCGTCGGATGTCCTAAGTGACATCTAGACCTACCTTCCATAAGGGGGAAGCCCACACCAATCAGTCACCAAAAACAAACACATTTCTCCTATTTCATAATAGATTTTGGGAAACTTCAAACTAGAATTACACTTTGATTTTTTCTAGAAAAGTGTTCCCCATTGTCTTATCTTTCTAATGACACCAAATCATTCAATTTGGTTCAGAAATCTAAAAATTATAGCCTAAAAATTTTTGGACTATTATTATACTGAAATAGTACAATATACTCAACTTTCATCCTAAAATTGAAAGCCTTAGAGACTGAATTAAAATTTTATTCTATTTGATAATTTATATTTCTATGTATCTAGTTTAGTTTGAAATAAAAATCATCTCATTCGGAGATCTGTAACTCAAGATATGATTAAAAACCCAAAGTATGTTCATAACTAATTCATGCTCTTCCAACCAATACCCTCACTTTCTTTCCATCAATCTCTTTAAAATCAACACCAAAGGCTACCAATGTTAATGTAGAGATAGAGAAATGTGTTAGAAATCTATTGGTTCAAAATCAGGTCATTTGAAGGTCGGATGACAAAGTTATAGCCAAAAGGGTCAAAGGTGTTCAGGTCTAGGAATTCGTCACAATCGTGACTTGCGCGACGAACACTTATGGGACGTGGGTGCAATCGCGACTAAGAAAACATGTGGGTCATGATTTTGAGTCCGTGAGGAAAAATTGATTTTAAGAAAACATGTGGGTCATGATTGTGATGAGTCCGTGACTTTTTAAAACTTCTGTAGAGTCGCGATCGTGACGTCTCAAACCTATTATCTTTAAAAGAACATAACTTTCACTAGAGATGTTAGATTAAGGTCATTCTTAGACCGTCTCGAAGAATACTTCTAGGCCTACAACTTGCATGAAGACCTGAAAAGATATTTTTCCTCCAAAAGGATCAATTTTCAAATTAATGTAGCTATCATGTATGTACATCCTATGCAACATTACTAACTTATAATGATCATATCTCTCAATTTCAATATCCAAAAATTTCATACTTTATATCATTGGAAAACTAAAAAGATAATCTACAACTTCCAAGAAGACAACTTTGTCTAATTCATCCTAGATTAATACAGTTTTCCCCAGAAGTCAGAACATGCTTTTTACCCTTATGAAAAACTTGAAAAACGCAACATATAAACTTCAAAAAATCATGAGCAAGACACAATCATTTTTCATTAACATCAATAGATAAGAGTTTTTACAAAGCTTTAAAGGCATTTCAAGCCACAATACATCCTTTTTTTCACAAACCAAAATACAAAATAACCAAGATATACACGAGCGAATAAAAAACTTGAAATGCTGCTAAAGTCTTGGGTTTTACATGAATTACTTTAAAATACAAAAAGATGCAAATTTTGAGTGATGCCATGCCTCTCGGTTACTTGATCTCTTGCTCGTCACCTGAAGATGAGGCAAAAGGGGGTGAGCTTAAAGCTCGTGGAGAACAGTTTTATAATTTGTAACAAGCAAAAATAATTGAAATATTCATTTCCATTGTAAAACTCACACTGAATGTTGGGACCCGATCCGGGAATCGGATCCCAACCGAAAAGCAGGAACGGATACGAAGAATAAGGCGAATTCAAATTGGATAAATTGAATTCGATAACAACAAACAAAGCGAAAGCGGAAGCAAAGTGAATGCAAATCGAATACAGAGTCGAAAGAAGCAAATCGGAACAGTTACAATCAAAGTATACAAATGAAGCCAAAAAGTCAAACTTCTCATATTTTCTCACCTTTTCTCTTTAATTCTTACTATTGAACTTCATTTCAATCAACTCATCCACTTCAGCATTCACAACCAATCCCAATTTATTTAGAACGCCTAAAATATCAAAATCAAATCATTTCTTTTTTTATCAAGATCCTTTAAGTATTTAGTCATCTATTACACAATACATACACAAAACACTCCTTAAATTTCATTTTGCTTATCCAAATTTTCACTCAAGGATTGGGGTCCAACACAAAATGTAATTAATGTTATAATTTTAAAGGTTCAATATGTATTATTGATAGCTTGCCTTATCTATCAAATCCTCTTAATGATGATATAGTCATTAGGATGAGGGACACCTCACATCAATTTACCAATAAATCTTGCTTGGATTTTTAAGACCTAATTCTCAAAAGTTTAATAGTTTGATCTTGTTTGGGCAAAATCCTTGATCTTTAAAGCTTCTTTCATTAGCTAGCTTGTAGTAAAGTGAAGATTGCAGACAAGGAACAAACATTATGACATACATGACAATATAAGTTTGCTATGTCAACTTTTTCCTGAAACTAATGCTCATCTCTTCTTTGCTTTGAGTTGGAATTCTATAGCTTATGTTCTTTAGGATATTGCTATTTGATCTCTTCTTTTATGTTTTCTAGCTATATATTTTGTATTTTTCTTTTCCATTTATTATCTTGATTCTTTATAAGGATCTTCCTAGTGTTTTCCCATTTATTTTGGTTCTAAAAATAACCTTGAAACATAAAAACTATAAAAATCTCGTGACCTAGAAAAGCTAAAATTTGTCCTTAAACGATCATTTTGTAGCAATTAGTTTAATTTAAGTTACTTTGGTATAAGGATCGTAACATTTTTCTTGTATGATTGCGTGTTTATAAACATAAGATATACAAGGAGTTCAAACAAACTAATAGATATGTAAGTTTTTAGCATCACTAAACAAGAGAGTAAGATTTGAAAAATGAGATGCCAAGAAGTGACAGTGAGAGCAATGGTGGAGGAAAGGAAACAAGGAGAATAACAAAGAACCCTTATGGGCTTCAAGAGGCTAGGGTTCAATGCTAACCAATAAGAAATAATGAGACTAATATTGTAGTTTAACACTTTTAAAATTATACTAACACTGTTGAATATGCTGTAAACTAATGCCCAATTTTATAGACTGACTAATGAGGATCCTAATGTCCATTTGGCCAACTTTTTGGAGATTTGTGACACATTTCGATATAATGGATTTTCTGAGGACGTAGCCAAGATGAGGCTTTTTTCATTCACACTTAAAGATTATGCAAAGGCTTGGTTGAATTCTTTTAGCCCAAAGAACATTACAACATGGGAGCAACTGGTGCAAGCTTTTTTACCTAAATATTTCCCCTTAACAAAGACCACTAGGATCATAAAGGAGATAACCAATTTCTAGCAAAGTAAAGGGCAGTCGTTGTATGAGGATGAGAGAGATTCAAAGAGTTAAAAAGGAGTTGCCCATATCATAACTTGCCCAAAGAGTTCCTTTTGCAAACCTTATATAACAGTGTGAATTCTTCTGTATAAGGCAACATAGACGCAGTAACTGGTGGTTCACTAATGAGGAACATAGTTGATGCCACATATGATTTATTAGAAGACATGAAATTCCATCCAGAGTAAACATAAGTACAAGCATAAAATGTGAATACAGGCCTATCAATAACAGCAAAGTCATGTAACATACTAAATTAATCAACATGCCTTAAGCTCTTTATATACGACTATGTAAGTTTGAAATTTAGAAATAACATAGAACATAAGCCAGTAGACATACGTGTACTAGGTTTTGTACTTGCCCTATAACTTCGTAACTTGGTTAAAACAACTCTAAATCCCTTTGTACTTGTTTAAATTTATTCCTTTTACTCTAAATAAGTGAAATGAAATGATGCTTAAATTAATAAAATTCTTTCAATTTTTAAGAAAAGAGATGAATTATGACCAAGAAACAAAACATGACTGAATTAAATACCAGACACAATAAAAAAAATCAAATGAATAACTGAAATACACTAAAAATAATCCTAAAAATATGAATGATTAAGAGCTTATCAAACTTTCGCACATTTAGGCATTTTCTAGACCTCAAGAAAACAATAATTTAAATTCATAGACCTTTCTAGATATTCACTTCTACTTTATCTTAACTTATCTATTCACACTTCAAATCATGATGCCTAAAGAATTAATCCATAATACAATAAGAATCAAACTATTATAAAATGAAATCCCACAAGCAAAACCCACAAATGATGATATTTTGAAAATCTTTCTAAAATTAAGTTCAAATAAGATATAGCACCCTCGTGTAAAACTTTCATTCGATTTGCACAAAGTTTTTAGGTGGAAAGTTATTAGATTTCTCAAATCAATGCATAGAAGGAATGTTAACATGTTCTTGCTAATAAAACACATCTCCACCACTATAAAATAAACTAAAGGAAAAAATCAAAACATATTTGAATTAAGTGTTATCTAGCTTAGGTAAACATATGGTAGGGTTAAATTTTAAGTTAAAAAAGATGAAGGAATGTACATAAACAAGTTTTTAAAAAATTGAAAGTAAGGTGTAAAGTAAGTCATTAATAACACAAGTATCTTCTTTTCCTCCTTTTCACAATTACAATAAATTAAAAATAAATATTTTTCTTCTTTTCTGTTTTTAAATGAGCTCATTTCAAAATATTTGAATTGATTATGTACGAGCTTACAAGGAGAATATCTAAAAATTTAATTGACACATGAGAACATATAGTCTTGGATTCATAAGCTTGCAACTTTTCTCATTCTTGAGACTTCTTCTTCTAATCAGATTCATATGCAATCAAGTAAATACAATTCTTTAAGGTGCAAAAGAAAATATTAGGCTAATCATAAAAATGTTTTATAGACTTATAATAAGGTTAAAATAATTCAAGAAAGGGCTAAGGTTTAAATTTGGTTACACCTAAAGGATAAAAACACGGTATGGTAAAAATCAAAGAAAAGGTTTAAACAAAGGTTTAATTTAGGTGCTTGTTTTTCATCTAAATTCCTCTAGTCTAAATTTGTGGTCTCCACATACATAATAAAACTAAGTTCTAGTATCATCCAACTATGCATGATCCACACACAATAAAGAAAAATGGAGCATAATATAAAAATTATAGTTTCTTATAATATATCATTTCATAAAGTTAAAAATAACTAATTATGCCTTCTTCCTCTTAGATTATATTCTAAATCAATGATTTATAATAACTCAAGATGTTTTAAGACAAGAATTGTCCCTTCACAATAAAATCATAATATCCCTTCTCCACACTTAATATAAAATAATGAAAGACAATTAACATGAGGAAAGGTAAGGTAAACTAATATTTCCTTGATTCGTATAAAATATTTGAATTCTCAGTTTGAATTCCATCCAAATTATATGTAATATTCCTTGTAGAAAGAAAATAAAAGAGAATATAAGATCAAAAAATAGAAATATAAAAACTAAAAATAAAAATGAACTATACCTATGAAAAAATTAAGGTTTGGTATATCTTTAATAGGGCTAGTCCCTTATTAGCTATCAAAACATATAAAATGGAAACCAAGAAACATAAATATAAAAGAAAAGAAAAAATGACCTATCACTTGTTTCTATAATCCTAGAGAATTTAAGTTACCAAGGTAGTCAAGGAATCTATAATGTGATCATTAGCCACCTCATGTTCAATCTCACTAGGGGGATTAACCTGTTGTGATAAAGGAATATCAAGCTCTTGAGTAGCTGTGGCCACTATCTTAATTGGAGTTGATGCTTTTGCTGTAAGATCATCTTACTAATGAGGTAATTGAGAAGTTATACTAATGCTTTTGGTACTAATGCTTTTGGGTTAAGGTAGAACTGTAGCTCCTCAATGATTAGCAATATAGATGATAACATCCTTACCCATTGATTATGTGCCTCCAATCTTGATACTTTCTCTTTAAAATCTCACTTTCAATCTCTAATAGTTTCTTAAACCCTTAGGATTTGACCTTTATATCTTTCAAATTGAACAATCCAGAGTTTATTATAATATGGAGAGGTGGATAGCTAGATAGATGTGTTGGCACTAATAGAATGTTTACCATGATGCTCAGGTCTAACTAGAGGTAGTGGTGGAGGAATAGCATGGTCGGTTCACTACTCTTAGTACATTAGGGTGATCCCTTTCAGCTCTAGTAGAAACCTTACGCTCTTGGAATGTAACCAAAAATCAAAAGGGTATCTGTTTGCCCTGCCTCCTTTGTATCATGCTAAAGGCTTTCAAAATATCAATTTTGCTAGGTACCTCTGTCAAACAATCTACATCTTGAGCAATCTCTCTAATAATCGTAATATCATATGTTTGATGCCTAAAAAACAAGCTAGTGTATAGAAAAGGTGGATAGGCACTCTCTCACCCATATTATATAAACAGAAGACATCCATTATGTTCATTACTTCATTACTATCTCCTTTCCTACTCAATGTCTATCTCAATAGAGAATACATGTGCCTTGATGACTGGGATCACAATGTAGAGCCCTTTGATTATATAGACTCATAATGCCACTCTCTATTGATAATGCATCAATGTATCTTTGTATTGGTACTAATAGCAAAACACTCTCTCAAAGCAGAATAATAGGCACAAACTTAGCAAAGCAAAGTCCCATATATATGGAAAACTATGTACAAATAATATTTTTCCTCTCCTTATATTCTCAAAAGTATATAGTGTTATCTGGACTCTAGCAAATGTGTCTTCTATAATGTGAATGTAATCATAAGTGTGATCTTAATATAAGTCTCTCCTTGATTGTAAAGAAGTGATCCCAATTTCTATCACTTAACAAATCTCAAACATTTAATTCCTATCTGACCTATTCAAGCACCTCCCAATCTATGCATCTACCCTTAATAAATGGTTTAGTCTCTAGTCTTTAAAATCCAAAGGTATGCGATGATGCTGTAAAGTACAATATGGGATAAATTAGAGTTGAAGGCTTTAGTCTCAGTGGCTGTCTCTACATGTGTTCAGTTTTCTATCTCTTTCTTAGCACTTCCTTATCTTGATGATGATATATGGTGTTTATTATATTCATCATTATACATTGAAATACAAAAATTAACAGAATTCCTAAACTTAAGAGAGCATTCCACTTCAATCTAATCACGATAAGACAAAACCAATCCACTTTCATATAAAGCAGTAAGCACATGGAAGTGAGGAAAAAAACACAATTGAATTACACATAATGCACTTTAATTTATGTAAATTTGAAAGAAAATGGAGTTTGATCATGTAAAAAAACTCAATAACATGATTGGATGTCAAAACTCACTTCATTTATAAAATAAAACAATTAAAACACAAAAATCCATCATAACACATTAATTTGAATCAAATAACATGATTTCATCATCTTATTCTCTCTAATTGTTTTTAAAGTCATAAAGGGCACAAATTCATCACCTAAATTAATAAAAAATTGTTCAATAGAACCTAAAACACGATTTTACCAAAAAAATGATCCAAAATTAGTTCAATAGACCCTAGAACATGCTTCACCATAAAATTGTCCCTAGTTAGTGAAATAAAACCAAAAAAGAATAAATAAAGCATAAAAATTCACCTTAATGAACTCTTTAAGTAAAATAGCATTTGGATGGTTGAAAGTGTCACTGAAACATATGGAATGGGTCCTAAAAATGAGAGAAAAATGAAGGAAGATGGAGAAGTATGGATTTTTCGATTGGTGGAATGAATTTAGAATGGTTTATAAAATAGAAGCAAGAAAATGATTATTGTTCTACCTAAGTTGCATTATTTAGGTTATAGATTTCAAAATATAGTTGTGCAAAAAGGGCATATTATGATAGGATGAACATAGACTACAATATAGTCAATATTGTAAATAATGTTCTTAACAAAAATTAAACAAACAAATGCATGCGTGTGTTGGGACTTAACACGATCTTGCTAATAATAAGCTTAAGAAATTAGTAAAAGAAAAAACCTAGGCAAGTTGCTACCCATATATTATATTGAAAAACTAAAAAAAAGCTACATGGCCACTAACAATGTCATTCTAGTTGGCATATAACTCTTTAGAAATTTAAAAATCAAATAAAAAGGAGTTGTAAGGTACGAGGTTAATAATATAGGTATGTTTATGCTATATAACTTAATGGAATTAAAAAAATTGCCTTGCTTGTGTATATGGGAGTGTTTATACTTATGTTGATCACCTATGTCTCCATTTGTTGAACACTGACCGCGTAACGCTAGTCAAAATTAATTAACTAGACTACTACTGTAGCAGTGGCGAGTCTAGGTCGATCCCATAGAGAGTGTGTGAAAAGTTTAAGAAATGAAATTAATCGGTGTTTTCACTAATGGGGGGATTTTGGATTTTTAAAGATGAAAATAAAATAAAACTAACTAATAAAAGCAAATTAAAGAAAACATACAATAAAATGAAAAATGTGGAGAATTTGGTAGGGACCCGATTCTTCGGTTCAATCTCAGCCTACACCCTGATTAAGCACATTTTATTAATTTATTGTTCTTTAATCTCTCATAGAAATTATTAATCGTGGATTAAAAATTAACCCGAGTTTTCCCTTAGGTTTTGTTTAATCAAGATACGATCGTTGA
>JANITW010000009.1:5281897-5297104 GCA_027564335.1 Erythroxylum williamsii
CAAATAGCTATTGAAATTCTGATGTTTGTATTGCTATGATTGAAAATGTTATGGAAGAAAGTGGGCCCAAATTGATTCCTGATTTTTGAGTATTTGATAATACTAAAAAAAAATTATACTGATTTTTAAATGATTGAGTGCTATAGCATGCCGCCCTTGCGGGGCACGAACTTGGATATCACCCATCGATGTCAGGTTTGGGTTTTACAGGAGTGGGATGCTACATTTATGTGGTATCAGAGCCTAGAAGTACTATCTTATATGGGAATTTTTGAAATATGTGTTGAGTCACAAGCATTCTAGTCATGTCATAGTAGAAGGTAGCAACTGATTCCTAGTCTGAGTCACATGCATATGAGTCACACACATGAGCATGTGTTAAGTGCTTAAGTTGATGGAAATAGTGAGAAAAGTGATGATATATCAGAATGTCAGAAAATGGAGGTTGTGGATATTTAAAAACGAGAAAATAGTATATGATTGGATATGATAGACAAAGATTTAACACAATTGTCTTGATGGATGTATTATGAAATATGATATTAATATTGTACTATGATGGAATACCCTTAAATGTGATATATATATATGTGAATATATTGTCATGGATTGTTTGAGGAAAATAAGGATATAAATGGAAATGATGATATGAAAGTGTACAAGCCAGGTTGAAAAAAAATTCTACGGCTTGGAGAGGTCAAACTTGGACTTAAAATGAATGTAGGATAAATATGATAAGTGTTATGATTTAGTATAAGAATATGTTTGTGAAATTCATATAAGAATTTTTGAATGATTATGTATCTATGATTTCGAGTTGATTGCGAACATATGTGTGTAAGGTGATATATGGTAATTGGAAGGTGAGATGATGATAGCGATACATGAAAAAGTTGTCAAGGTTAAGTTGATTTGCCATTGTGAGTGCACATCTGATAATAGGAACATCAAGACAAGTGAGAATATTAAGCATATATGTATTATATGTGTGGAGATAATATAAGAAGCAATCTATGACTTATTGGTCTTAGTTCCTATAGTTCATGTCGCTCTATATAAGATATAGACTAACAAGAAACCTTATCTTTCTCATATGAAAGTTTGGGGTTATCCTGCTTATATGAAGTAGATTTAGTCAGTTAAGCTTGAAGCTAAATCTAACAACTATCTGTTTGTAGGATATCCTAAGAAAACTATTGGATATCAGTTCTACCAAGTTTCAGAATAAAAGGTGTTTATTTCAAAACATGCTATCTTTTTAGAAAAAGAGTTTCTTCTAAAAGAAGACAGTGAGAGCAAAATTGAGCTTGTGGAAGTTCAAGATGCTCAAACAGATGTAGATCAACTGCTTAGACCCGAGACTAATGTTCATGAAGATGAAATAATAATTTAACCTTCTAACACACAAGAAGTTTGTAGGTCAGGTAGGATATATCATGTTCCCGAGAGATATGGATTTCTCATAAGTGAACTTAATAATGTATTGCTCATAGAAGATCATGAGCCTACTACTTATAAAGATTTTTTGAAGTGTTTAGAATCTAACAAATGGCTTCAAGCTATGAAATCCGAAATGGATTCCATGTATGAAAACCAAGTATGAATTTTGGTTGACCCACCCGAAAGGATAAAATCTATAAGGTACAAATGGGTTTTCAAGAAGAAAACTAACATTGAGGCTAATGTAGTTACCCATAAAATGAGGTTTATAGCTAAAGGTTATTATTAAAGGCAATGTGTAAACCATAATGGAACATTTAGCCCAGTAGCTATGCTTAAATCCATTAGGATACTCCTTATAATTATAAGATATGACAAATGGATGTGAGATGTATTTCTTCAATGGAAACCTAATTGAGAATGTTTATATGACCTGATGGTTTCATATCCATGAATGGAGAAAAGACATATAAGCTTTAGAAATCCATTTATGGATTGAAACAAGCATCCAGGAGTTGGAATATCCAATTTGATGAGACAATCAAAGAGTTTGGTTTCTCATAAAATTCAGATAAGACTTATGTGTATAAAAAGGTTGGTGGGAGTGCAATCGTGTTCCTTGTACTATATGTAGATGACATATTACTAATAGGAAATGATGTCTTAATTTTGCAATCAGTCAAAATTTGGTTAGATAAGAACTTCCGTACGAAAGACCTTAGAGAAGGAACTTATATTTTGGAGATAAGGATTTACAGAGATAGATCTAAAAGGTTCCTTGGTCTTTCTCAGTCTACATACATAGACAAGATGCTAAAGAGGTTTAGCATGGAGTAGTCCAGGAGAGTTTACAGTCTTTGAAGTCTCAGAGTTAGCAAGAAATAATACATCCGCTTCTAAGGCACTAATTTCTGTTTCTTAGAACAGTTTCTAAGCTTGAACCTAAATTGACCACAAAATTTGCACTCTTATAATTCCACACCATCTCCCCAATACAATATATATCCCAATTTTAAATAATCATTCTTTTCAACAAACAAACTAAGACCCCTAATAAGTTTCTTCATATTTTAAAAACTATCAACCATTGTATGATCAGAAGGTAATGATTCATTATACCATCCAAGAATTTTATCAAAATTATGATAAAAAATATTAAAGCAATTGAAGATAATTGAGTCATTGTCTCACAATTTGGCCATAATTCTTGGTTAGATAAATGTAGTAAGTCAAAAAACTATTTTGCATATGGGTTTGGTTCTTTTTAAAGATTTTCTATATTTTCCTAAAAGGTATAACTGGCTGCATCATAAATCATTTGCATGTAAGGATTTTCATTTGCATCTACATTATTTGTTCTAAACCCAATCCCCCCTTCAAACTCATTTAAGTTAACTGATGATTGTATTTTATTACCCCTTGAGGTGCTATAAATCAACATTCAAAATAATTTGGGACAAACCCTTTTCTCAGCAAATGCCCATTCATTTCATCAATAGGAAGGAAACGAATGTGTTTGCACTGTTTACATGGACATCTAATCTTTGGGTCATCCATACATGCAGGTTCAGAATATGCATAATGAATAAAAGCTTCAGCTCCCTCAACAAACTCGGGATTAATTAAACCATCAGCTATTAATCATCTATAAATCTAAGATCTATCAACATTACTCATTTCTACAAAACTGTTAATTTTAAACAATGATTCCATAGTTAGTATCCTTTATGTTCCCTAAAGTTTATAGAACATCTAAACTTTACATAACATCCCCTAGTTATTAACCAATTGATTAATCACCTACAATTGATTTCAAAACTAGGTTACATGACATTGTTTACACCTGTGAATCAATAAAACAAGTCCTCATTATGACTCTTAGGCTCGTGGTATTCTTCATCGATAAGCCTCACGGGAGCTGCATCACAGGTTATGGGTTAAGGTTTATGGGTAAAGATCAAAAGTTAATTAATAAATGTATAGAATTTGCATTCCTCTTTAATATTTTTGGCAACTATCTTATCTGTATTCTTAAATATCAGAAAATTATTTATTAACCGAAGATCTTTTTCTTTTATTTGTAATCATGTATGTTAGAAGAGATTTCAAAGATGCACTTAAGGACGTGAAAGGGAAAAGCAATAGCTGCTTGCTTTGGTATGGGAACCCCGTAATTACTGCGTGAGTTGATATATTAGTAACGTTACATAGAAGTTAAATGCTTTTATTCTTAAATTTTATATAGTACTTGATGTTTTAATAAAGCAGATAATTTAACCATTATTTAAGTTATTAATTAAAATTAATAAATTTAAATTATATGAAATGCATTATTAATGACATAAAATGAATTACTTAATTTTATAAACTGGAATTTTTAATTGAATGGTTTAGATATTGTTATTGAAATTTAAAATAAATGTTAGAAGCTTGTTATTTTACCTAAATTAATTATGTACTAGTAATAAATATAATAAGTAAAGATAAAAATTTGATTAATTTGATTAATAAATTCTAGGACCATTTAAGAATTATCTAATATGTTTAGAAAAATTATTATTAGACTAAAAAGATGCGTGTAGAGATTCGCATATGAAAAGTAAAGAGAACCTAATCAATTCAAAGAGCATCAATGAAATAATCACTTGCCCTTTAGTCCTGGGTCTGTGACTTAAAGAAAAATGTTCTTGCTGTCAGGTTCTGACCCAACTTCGCACTTTCAGAATCTTGAAGACAAAACACACCTGGGTGAGCCGAGACACGTGCCCTTAGGTCATGTTCGGAACTTCAAAATCTTGAAAGACAAATGTTTTTGTGCAAGTCTCATGCCCCCAAGTTCTAAGCGACCAAAGGTTTGCGCTATCGGCATCTTGATGACAAAGAGCACCTCAAAGCCACGTTCTCTGAAAGTCCTGAACGAGTTTTGTGCTTTCATTCACTATGACAAAGAAAACGGGGCTATGTCATAAGGTACCTAACGAGATTTGCATCTCGAAGACAGACGCTCTTAAGCGAACCTCGTGTCACTATATCCCCGATTGAGTTTCGCGCCTTTGATATCTTAGAAATGAATGTGCCTCAACGAACTTAACGCTTTCAAGTCCAGCGTGAGTCTCGTGCCCTATCTTTAATTATTTCTAAAAATAAATGCACCCGACCTGTGTACCTAAGTCCAGATTGTGTCTCCTGACTTCTCGATATCTTCTTCAACAAAACGTTCCTGAGCGATTTACACCCCTCAACACCATAATAAATCCTATAATCTATAGTTTCGACTGGCCATATCATGTACTCAACAAATTAAATGAAACAGAGAGTGACAAATAGGAGAGTACGGCCACGTATCAGAGTAACCAAAAGTAGAGATATCTGTTTGTCAGCTCATAAAATTTTCTATAAATCAAAAATAGGATTTGTGAGAAGAATGATCTAGATATTATTTTGAAGAAAATAAAGTAATTCGTTGATAAGCTTAGAAAAGCAGACAAAGGCAAACGTATAAGCCTACAATGTCAAAAATAAGGTGTAAATAGGTAATGGGAGAGCCTATCATCTATACAACTGTTGTTTCATAATAGAGCTATATTAGTCTCCATCTTCTTTTTATTGGATAACTTAGGTCCTCAGTGGTATATATAATGAGCACTAGGAATCTCTTTGATTCACCAACAAGTTCTGCATGCTTGTCAGACTGAATATTCTTGAAAATTCTTTGGTATCTTTCATTCCAAATTGAGTAACAAGTAGAATAGACAATTAGCAATAGGAATCTCTTTGATCCACCAACAAGTTCTGCAAGCTTTTCAGACTGAATATTCTTGAAAATTCTTTGGTTTCTTTCATTCCAAATCGAGTAAAATAGTAGAATAGACAAATACTTAAACATTTCTTATCTTTTCCAATTCTTTTATATTGAATTTATGCCAAAACTAAAATATTTTCCTAATTTGTTATAGGGCAGGCTAGATTTATGTTGTGTTCCATTTTGGCTCATGTTGTAGCTAAGAAGCTACATTTGAAGAATGAATGATTTATAGATTCAAGCAATGAGTTGCAAATAACACAAATTTGATCATTTATTCCCTTTAGTCTATCATTAATCTTCAATCTCCCTCTTGCTGCTAATCAAGTAAAAAAAAAAAAGAAGAAGCTTTAGGCATTAGGAAGCCTTCCCACACAATGTTGTACCAAAGAGTAAGAGGGAATTAAGGTCTTATAGCTTTTATGTAAGATGAATTGGAGAACTCTACATTACTACTAATAAGCCAACTGATTTTATCTTTAATAGAGGAGTTAGGCATGTAACTTGAAAAGCAGTGCTAAAGTTTGTTTGCTCCTCTACTTGTAATTTGCCAAGCATTTTGAGCTATGACATAGGAAACTTTTGAGTTAATAGGAAGTCAAGTGAGTGTTGTCAAGTCTTTCTTCTGTACAAAGGACTTTGTAAGTCCTATTGTAGAGCCAAAACCAAGTATCTTCTCTATTACCTATCTACATTATGATAAAAGTGTAAATAGTCAGCCTATGTCTCAGCATTTGAATGAATGGCCAAAAATGTTGCTTCTCCCCCATTTGCTAGAAATTAGTATCCTTCAAGTAGAATTTAGTAGTCTATTTGCTCTAGAGTTCCTCTTTGTCTTTGAAAAGTCTCTAGATTCTCTTGGCTACTATTTTTGTTTGAATCAACTGAATTGATACAAGGCCTAGCCCTTCTTCTTGTTTCCTCCAGCATAGTTGTTCCCATTTCATTTTGACTCATTTAGAGACATCAAATTTCTTAGACCAAAGAAAGTTCTTCATGCATTTTTCCATCTCTTTGTTGATCTTCCTAGGAATGAATAAATGTGAGCTCTAATGATTGTGTAGATTGTTTAACATATAAATAATAAGTTGAACCCTTCTACTTAAGATAGGAATTTTTTTCTGCCAAGCATTGATTTTCTCTACTTCTCTTAGTATCTCTTAGTGCTACTTTATCCTTTAGTTCTCTCCTTTAACAAGTAGTCTATACTACGTTCTCTAATTATGAATTTTTCTCATCTTTGAATCTCTCCTTTCCCTAAACTTCCTTCAGCTTCCTTTCCTATTCCACTTTCTTCTCCTCCCTCTCAAAATGAACATACCAACGCCTCTAGCAAAACACACCTAGGTGTAAGTTGCTGGGAATCACAACCTTGAAACAAAACTCACTTTCTATCCTCCTAGTCCTACCTTAGATCATCAAGTTATTTCTTATCTACTTTTCATTCTTCATATAGGGGTTGATAAATGGAAATCCATATTGGTTGGATTCTTTTTGGATAGAAGAATTCCATTCCCATTTATAAAAATTTGGGCTGCTACAAATTGGAAACAATTTGGACTTTTGGATATAATATTGAACAATGAGCATATATTCCTTTTAGATTCAATTTTCCTAATTCTGTCAATAAATTTAATAAGGCAAGTCCTTGACATGTAAATCACAAGCCTTTTTTAGTTCAACCTTACAGGCTAGGGATTACGTTTGAAGAACTTAAAAACAATAACATTCCCTTATGGATCTAAATATATGACATTCCCTTGGAGTATTGGACCACCAAGGGTCTTAGCTACTTAGCTAGCTTAATTGGAAGACCATTGTACCTAAACCAAGCTACTACTGAAACCAAAAGGATCAACTATTCAAGAATATGCTTAGCAATGGAGGCATTAGTGAATTTACCATATGAAGTTGTAATAATAATGTTCAATGACAGCTTGGAACTTATGGAGGACAAAGTTCAGATTACATATGCTTGGAAACCACCAAATTAAAGACCTAATGAGGTTTGGAAGCCAACCAGTAATTTTTCCTGGCTAGTAGTTATAAAGAACTTATTCAAAAGGACTTTCATAATTCTATTGAAGTAAATGGTTTCAATAATCCTATTGAATAAGGACTTAGTTGTAAATCCATATATGAATGTCCCTCCTCCTAGCATAGACTCAAAAGTTGGTGATAGTCCTCTGAATACAGGTGTAAATGAGCATGTTTCAAAGAGTGATGAAACAGTAGCAACTCCCTGCAAGGTTAACTCTCCTAAATCAACAAGAAAAGATAGTTTTTCTTATAAAAATGAACATGTAGAGGCTGAAATGGTTGCAACAGTCCGGGATGGTAATTTCATCAAGGAAGCTTAAACTCAAATGGACAAGGATTCCTTTTAAGTTATTTCAAGTAGAAGAAAATACCAGAGGAGGAAGGGTTTAAATCTTATTAATTTCCTTCATAATATGGAATGAAAAAGGTCTTAATAGTCCTGTTAAACAATATGCTTTGTAGGATTTATTTTTAAAGGAAAACCACTTTTACTTGGACTTATAAAAACAAAAATAAAGTTAGAGAATATCAGTAAGTTTGACTTTTTTCGCAGTAGCCTATGCTAGCAATTTTGCTTTCCAAAGGAATTAATTATAGAATGATTTTAGAGATTTCGAACCAATATTATTAATCTTCCTTAGGTGTTATGTGGAGATTTTAACTCCATATTGAATTGGGCAAAAGCTCAAGGAAGATGTTGTCTTAAGAACTTCAATGAAGATTTCTCAAATTACATTGCTCATGTAGGAGTTACTGACCTCAAATTAAAAGGGCATTTCTTCACATGGAACAACAAGCAAGAATTTGAGTGGTTTATTATAAAGAAACTTGATAGAGCCCTTGTTAATCGCTTCTAGTTATCTAATTCCCCTAACAGTTCA
This sequence comes from Erythroxylum williamsii, assembly GCA_027564335.1. NCBI lineage: Eukaryota > Viridiplantae > Streptophyta > Magnoliopsida > Malpighiales > Erythroxylaceae > Erythroxylum > Erythroxylum williamsii. Next base: position 5,290,061 of record JANITW010000009.1, read on the forward strand.
ACTAAGTTTATATATCACTTATTTTCTGACCATATTCCCATAATATGGAAAGGTTTTCTATCATATACAGTGTGGCATTATCCTTTTAGGTTAATAACTTCTTCATGCAATAGAATGGCTTCTTGGAGACTTACAATAAAGGGGTTGAGAAATCAGTATTTGGTACTAAAAAATTATGCTATATGCAAAAACTGAAAGCCATCATGGAGGAGCTTAAGCTTCTTAGTAAATCTATAGGAACCATCATTCAAACTGTAATGGATGAGGATAAACTAAAATTGTCTATAGTTCAGAATTTGCTAGACTCAAATCCTAACAGTGTAGACCTCTTGAATAAGAAGAAAGGTTTGTTGACTAATCACTTGCAATCATTGCAAAATCCTTATTCTCTGCTTAAGTAGAGATCTAAGATTTTTAGCTTAAAAATGGTGACCAATGCCCAAAATTCTTTTTCAATGTTGTGTTGGACAAGAAGAATAATAAAAAAAATATGTTGTATTGTTTCTAATAATGGTTTTGCCTTGCAAGATCGTAATGCAATCCTTATAGAAGCTACCAACTTCTTTTCCATGCTAATTGGTACCTCTAATGCCACTGTTTCATCCCCTTATCTACTAAGTTGCTTAATCTCCAAAAAAATTCTAGAAGAATCTGCTTCTTCACTTATTGCTTTAATTGAGGATAGGGAAACTATGGATACTATCTTCATTTTAGATATGTTGAAAGCTCCAGGATTTGATGATTTGAACGGTTTTTCTTTCAAAAATTTTTAGATGTGGTTAGTGAAATGATCTTACAAGAAACTCATGAATTCTTCAATTCGAGTAAGAACTTAAAGGAGATAAATAAAACATTCATAAGCTTAATTCCTAAACCATCTAATCTAGACTCATTTAGTGATTATAAACCTTCTAATCTAGACTCATTTGGTGATTATAAACCTATCTCTTGTACCAATTTCCTTTATAAGGTTATCTCCAAATTGATTGCTATAAGATTGAAGAAGGTTGTCAACACTCTTATCAATGACAATTAAGGTTTTTTTTATTAAAGATAGACAAATTGAGTATAATGTTTTTCTTTTTAAGGAAATCCTAAAGGGATACTCAAGAAGCAACATTCCTAGAAATTGTTCTATCAAAGTAGATTTTAATAAGGCATTTGATAGCATCAATTAAGATTTTTTGATTCAATTATTGGAAGTATTTGGATTGCCTAGACAATTCATTACCTGGATTAAGAAGTATGTTTTTACTGCTTCGTTCTATGTTTTGGTGAAAGATAACCCCTTCCAAACCTTTCAAAGGAAGAAGAGGGGTAAGGAAAAGGGACCCTATGTTCCCATATCTTTTCATATTATGTATGGAAGTTTTATCTCTAATTATTAAGCACAATACCTATCTGAATCCTAATTTCAAATATCATTCCAAATGTAGGTAAATTTCCTAAACTACTTTTTGTTTTGCCAATGCTCTACTTTTGATTTGTAAAGTTAATCCAGCCTTAATCCAAATATTAATGGATTCTCTTCAGCTTTTTAAGAGAATGTTAGGTCTATAATTGAATTTGAGCACAATCCATTTTTTGATCTCTAGAGTAGCCTGGAGTATGAAATGTCACATATCCAAAATTACTGGAATAAGTAGGAAGCTCCCACCATTGAGTATCTTGTCTGCCTATTTCCACTAGAAGGTTAAGATTTCTTATAATGTTGTCCAATGGTTGAAAAGATTCAAAAGAGACTTTACTCTTGGGTTAACAAATCTCTTTTATATGCTTGGAAACTTCAATTAATTAAATTAATTCTCCCTTCATTACACATCTATTAGAGTTCCCACATCTTCCTTTTGAAAAATATTATTAATTTGTTGGAAAGAATATTTAGAAACTTTCTTTGAAGTCATCGTGATGGAGTGAAGGGGCTTGCAAAAGTCAAATAGGCAGAAATTTGTTCTCCCAAGGAACAAGGTAAGTTGAGAGTCAATGATATCAAGGCAACTAACTTAGCTTTGATTATGAAAAAGCTACGGTAGATTATAGAAGATAATAAATCACTTTAAATGAAATAGTTGCATAATTATTTCTTAAAAGGTAGAAGCAATTGGAAGGTGCCAAAGAGTCACTTAAACTCTTAGTTTATAGATCAACTCCTAAAACCTAGATATCAAATCAAAGATGATTTTTTTTGTAAAGTGCATAATGGTGATAAGTTGCTATCGGTATGATAATTAGGCAGGCTATGGTTAGGTAGTCCACATAATTGGATACTTAGTAGCTAGGTCTCTTAGTTATTTGGATGAAAAAGTCTCCAAGATAATACAAAACAATAACTAAGTTCTTCCCCAAGTTTTCCTGAATTATAAATCTACCTATCTTCCTAACATACATTATCCAGACATGTTTTATTGAAAAGGGAAGCTAATTCTAATCTCTCCAGCAAGCAAACCAGGAATCTAATGCAACATCTTAGCACTAAGGTGTATTGGTACAATATTGTTTGGAACAGGTTTCTAAGTCCTAAAATCTCATTTTTGTTATAGATTACATTGAAAAATAGACAAACTACTGTGGATAGGTTGCACTTCCTAAGAGTGGATAGCAATTGTATCCTTTGCAAGGATTTAGATGAAACTAGGGATCACTTGTCCATTAATTGTTCATTTGCATCTCTAGTTTGAAATGAAATTAAATAATACTATAAATGGGACATCACAGGTGATTCTTTATCAAAAGCAATCAATGGTTGGTTTATCATCTTAGTAACCATTATGACAATTTAGAGGATTATTTCATTACTTTGTGGTCCTCTATCTATCAAATTTGGAATGAAAGGAATAACAAAAGATTCAAAAATAAATTTGCGAATAAACTGAGACAATATATGGGATCTTACATACTATCAAAGAGACCCTTTACTTATGATCTAAGTCAATCAATTCCTTGGAGCTTTAGTTGTTAGACTCTAGTTTATTGTGTTTTGTCATCTAATAGAATGACTCTCTAATCTTTCCTTTCATAGTTTAAGATCTTCCCATTGGACTTATTATATTCCTTTCTAAGGTTATTTAATATCATTTCTTTAATTTTTTAAAATAACATTAATCTTCTGTTTGAACTTCTCTAATAGCATTATGCAATCTTGAAACTTTAGCTTCTTGGATGAAATTGGCACCCCTAAGAAATTAAAGGGAAGATTTTGAATGTTCAAACCAATAATATTCTTTAAACAATTAGTATTGAAAAATCACTAGAGAAGTAGATTTTACTTTCCATAGAATTAACTCTTAATCCAAATATCCTGCATAACTCCATTAATGATTTATGCAAAAGTGACATAGATTTTTTATTATCAGCACAAAACAACATTAAATCATCTATAAAATTGAGACGATTTAGTTGGAGCACCTCACATATATAATGTTAAGTGAAATTAAGTTTTCCATCTATTTTTGATTTAATGATTATGTTAATTATTTCCATTGAGATAGCAAACGAGTATGGAGACAAAAGATCCCCTATCTTATCCCATTTAAGCCTTTAAATAACCTAGAGGGGGAACCATTAATAACCACACTGTAAGAGAGGGATGAGACGTGCTCTCTAATTTATGAGACAAACTTTGGAGGAAGACCAAGCCACTTTAAACTACTAAGAACGAAATTACATTTAATGTTGTTAAATGCTTTAGTGAAATCTACTTTTATATGACAACATTTAACACATCTCTATATGTTGTATTCCTTCGTCAGCTCTTACACTAGAAAAATATTATTTGAAATGGATCTACTTTGGATGAAAGCTTTTTATGAGTGATGAATCAATTGCTTAAAAGGATCCTTGAGCCTATTAGCCATAAGCTTTGTGATCACCTTGTATACTATATTGCAACAAGATATAGTTTTGAAGTCATTTAGAGAGATGGCATTAGGGATTTTGGGAATCATGCAAATATGAGTAGCTTTTATCTCCCTTAGCATCTTCCCTGTAACATCCCATTCTCATATTAAGAGTTAGAACCTAAAAAAGACGGTACATGTGAGATCAATGAAAGATTAAGAAAACTGCATTTTCATGCTTATGCATATTGTTAGCATACATACACGTGAATTTGAATTTTTGCTTACATTAAAATGACTGTACATGCATTCATTGACATTTCAGGTATAATTGACTTATATGTGACAGGTGATTTTATTAAGAATTGTGGTTTATGTGTGCTGAAAATTTAATTGGAAAGTATGTTTAGTGATTTTGAATTTTTGGTAAATTTTAGGAATAAATTCTGAAAATGTTGAATATTTTTGGACTAGGAAAAAATGCATTTGGCGAGTAAATTGATAAATGGGAATAGAAACGAGTTAAATGATATTAAAGAAATTTTTAAAGATGAATTTAGAATTTGTGAGAAAATGATTTTGAAAATTTGGAGACAATTGTAGCAAAAGAATTGGAGATGATTGAACTAGTTAAAGGAGAAACTAGTTAAAGCCTTAGAAATTGGACAAGTGTCCAAGTTTTAAACCTATGTTCCTTTTTAACTTGAAAGACCAAACTAATTATTTTGACTTTGTCTTATTCTTCTTCTTCATGACTTCGTCATCTTCTGGAAACTTCATTATTTCCAAAAATTGTCTTACCCTTACCCCGCAAATCTTGCTTTCATTTCTCACTTGTTATTTATTTTTGCTACCTCCTTCATTATCACTAAAATACCTAACCCAAACCAACTTCAAGATGATATACGTGGATGCAAGAAGAGATAGGGCTTCTTGAGATTTTGAAGATTTTGGAGTTTTAACAAGTAAGTATCTTGTTAATCCTTAAGAGTGGTAGAAATATGAATCAAATTTGGTGATTTATTTGTCATTACATGATCATGAGAAAATGGTTATTTTTTATGAACACCGTGGGTTTAAGATGAAAATATAGATGTGTGGTTTTTGAATATTTGATGATTAAGATGTCTTAAGATAAAGATGAAATGATTTTTGAGTTTGAAAGATCAATTAAAATGTGCATGAGAATAGTGTAGAAAAATGAAAGAAGAAATACAGAAAAATGTGAAGGATGTGCATGAATAGATTCTATTTTTTATGTTTATGTTTAATCATGGATTTGTGATTTGTTTGTGTTTGAGTTGAGCTGAAATGAAATAGGAATGAAGAGGAAATATTGGGGAAATAAGCTAGCAGTGATAGAGTAAGCAAAAGAGATGAATTAAGATGAAAATAATGTTGAAGTGTGCTGGATATGTACAGATGCAGTGTTTCCATTGAACATGCATCTATATTTTTGCCATATCTTGGTCTATAGACATCATCCAAATTGGATGATTTTAAGTTTATATTAAACTACAGACATATGGCTATATTTTTCATGAAGGAATCGAAATTGAATTCCGTCTGTAGGAGTTTCAAAATTTAGCTCGAAGTTGAGTTTGTAGAATCTGTCATGGTTTGGAATATTCTGTAGTGTTTTTAGTGTAACTTTCAGAATATTGAACCAAATTGCATGAAATTAGTTTTATTAGAAAGTTAAGACATAAATTAACAATTTTGTAGAAGAGTGGTTTGCCTAAATCTTTCATTTTCCTTATCAAAAGTTCCATGAAAGATTGACCTGAAGGTTAGTTTTCAGATTAGCCAGAATGAATTTTAAAAAAAAGAGGAGATATCAAGCACGATCGTGACTCTTAAGGGTCACAAGAGAACTCACGATTGTGTATAGTGAAGGTGCAGTGAAAGTTGACAGACGCGAATATCCTTTGATCTTTTGGTCATAACTTCTTCTCCCGACCTGCAAATGACATGGGACTTCAACCATTGGACTAGAAACACATTGATCTCCACAAAAAATTATAATCATATAAAATCATTCGAGAGAGATTGACTGATGAATTTGGGACGGAATTGATGAGGAGTTCTAGAAAATGATAACTAGAGTATTTTCACTAAATATACTTCTGTATTTTAGGTGTAACTTGTTATGTAGTCTTCTAAATGAGATGATTTTTTATTTTTATTAAAATAGATACATATGACTATAATTTTTCTGAAGGAGTCGAGATTTAATTATGTCTCTAGAATTCCATATTTTTGAATTAAAGTGGAGTATAGGATACTATTTAAGCTCATGAATAGTCCAAATTATTTTGGATATAACTTTTGGGTTACTAAACCAAATTGAGTGATTGTGGTGTCGTTAGAAATTTAAGACAATGGGGAACACTTTTCTAGTAGAAAGTGTTACCAAATTACTTCATTCACCTGATCAAAAAGATCATGGAAAATTAACCTGAAGGTTTAGATTTCTGGAGGTGATATAGGACTGAAATGAAAGTTTGGATAATTATTTGGCCTTGTAATTCTAGAATAAAATTAATGAGTGAATTGTTGGTATTAATGTTCCAAATGCATGTGTATAATGAAGATGAAGGGGTTCATATGGTTGTGGTTGTGATTCAAAGGAAATGAGTAATGAGTACCAAGCTAAAGTTAAAGTGAATGAGAATTTGATTTTGTGAGAGCAAATAATGCTGAAAATGAAATGACGAGTAATTGAGTTATAAAATGAGAATGTGGATAAGATATGAAATTTGATAATATACCCGATATTGTCAAGAACATGCATTGTACATAGTCTGCATATATGCATTAAATGCTTACAATCGTGCAAAGTTATTAATGTGTGTGTGCAATATGTGTATCGCATAATTTTAATATGCAGGATAAACGTTCGCATTCAGACATTTACAGATCATGGAAGCTAATGCTAATCTGGAGCGTACTATGTAACACCCTACTCCTGCATGATCCGAACCCGACATCGATGGTGATATCCGAGTCCGTGCCTCGCGAGGGTGACATGCTTCATCACTTAATGCGTCAAAAACTCAGTATAAAACTTTTTTTTTCAAGTGTACGTGAAAATCAATAATCGTAAATTTGGGCCCACTTTTATTCAGAAGCATTTTCATTTACAGTAGTTGCCAATTTTGTTTTTAACATACCAGAAGTTCGATTAGCTCATTCCAAAAACAAAACA
>JANITW010000009.1:5346171-5366701 GCA_027564335.1 Erythroxylum williamsii
GACATGTTTGAGTGTATTCCAAGTGCCGACGCAATTATCATGAAGGTACGTTCCAAATGGATATGATTTAGTTTGGTCTTCTAATTTATCAAATGATTACTAAATATAATTATTAACAGTTTCATACAATCAAATATCTTTCAAAAGATAAAATAGTTGATCAGTCGGTTTACTAAAAATGGCTATAAGCTGTATTGTATTAAGCTCGAGAGAGTACCCTTGCCCTGACATTGGTTCTTGGTTCTGAAAAGATCTCCAACTTGTAATTCCCGGAACCGGAAGATTAAGATTTTACTTGCGGCAAATAAATGTTGTTGATGTTCTTTCCCAGGTGTTGTTGGTACGTTAGATCTTGTTCAAGAGTGACATATCAAATCTAGGGAAAAGAAGCATACCTCTTACTGATTTCAGATCTTCTATTTAATATTATGGTATTTTATTGTGTCTAATAAATCTCAACTATTTATTTATGTGGATTCCGTATAAATCTTGCGTGGGTTCCGCAAAATAAATAGTTGAGATTATATAAGACGGGATAAGACAGAATAATATTAAACAGAAGATCTTTTCTCTCTCATACCACACTTCTCCAGTAGATTAGGTACAGTTTGACTTTTCCCCACCTCACAGTCATTTTCCAGTAGATTAGATCCGTCCCTAAACCAAGTAGCTAAAAGGAAAATACGATAAACTATAACTTTTTCTTGTTTTTTTTTGCCATTACTGCAAAAGACTGTTTGGAATTGGTAGAAAATTATACGATTTAGATGTTTCATTTAGGCTTTCAATTTAGATTGGAGATTAAATGATCACGACCTGTTTTATCGCAGATAGGTACGATTGCCAATTTATGACAGAATTTCAAAAACTTGAGCTAGTGCACAGAGAATCAGTGATATAATATTTTCAATCACGATGTTTAACATTTTGTAATTGCTGACAAAATGCAACACTAGTAGCTTTAAATAATAAAACATCAATAAAGATTAAAATTTTAATTTATTATAAATATAATTCAGAAGTTAATTTAATTATTATATTATATTAAAATTGAAAAGAGCTCAATGGAAATTCTTGGTATATTTTAATATCGATAAAAACGTGCTTTATATCTCTTCTTAGCGTCTTTACTTTAGTATTAATTAACATAATTTTTTTAATTTAAACATTAATTTAATGTTTTTGATATTTTTAATTAACTGGGGGGAAACCTCTTTATATATGGTCCTTTACTCATATCCTAGTTTGTCAAAAATTTTTATTTAGAGTCAAGTGTTCAATAAACTCTAGTAGGACCATATTGTTTTTGATCACCTTCCTTCAATTCTTCCTAGATTTTTCTCTTCTTTTTTGACAATCCTTGAGTATAATATTCTCACATATTCTCATTAGGATGTCAAAATGTCTGCTCTTAATATGTCTAAATTATCTAAGTCTTGTCTTATTTAATTTATTATCAATGTTAGTCACCCCTAACTTGTCATCCACCACTACATTTTTAACCTTATCTTTTCTTATAAAGTTACATATTCAATCGTGTATCATCATCTCTGTCATCATTAACTTATGGCTACGCACTTATTTAATGGTTCAACACTTTACTTCATAATGCATGAATGACTTAATTGCTAAACGGTATAATTAATTTTTTAGTTTGAGTGATATTTTTTTGTCATGTAAAACTCCTGAGATGTCTCTCTATTTAAGACACCTTGACATGATACAGTGAATTATGTCTTCATCTATTTCGCTATTGCATTGGATGATGGATCTAAGATATTTAAAATAATCTTTATGAGTATAACTTTTATATCAATCTTGATATTCATATCAAATGTATTCCTTTGATTCAAAAAGTTACACTTTAAGTCCTATCTTTTGATTCTAACGTATTCCTTCAAAGTTTTAACTTATTAATAACACTTTCTTTTATTTCATTCACTAAAATAATGTCGTCGTTAAATAAAATACACTAAGTCGCACCTCTCAGGTATACTTGATAAGCTAATTTATAACTACTACAAGTATAAAAGAGTTCAATGGGAATTCTCGGTATAGTTTAATATCGATAAAAAAATGTTTTATATCTTTCTTATCGTCTTTACTCTAGTATTAATTGACATAATTTTTAATTTAAACATTAATTTAATGTTTTTGATATTTTTAATTAACTTCACAAATTTTATTAAATATCTTAATTTAAAATATATTGAATATGAAATTCTAGACTTTTTTTTAATCTTTCCAATCTCAATTATGAAATTTACCTGAATTAGAAGAAAATATATTTACGTTATCAATGCCATTGCACTCACTATCTTTATTTTCATATTTCAAGTGCAGTGGATAATGCATGATTGGAGAGATGAGGAATGCGTGAAGATTTTGAAGAATTGCAAAAGAGCAATACCAGAAAAAACTGGGAAAATCATAATCGTTGACTTTGTTCTGAAACCAGACGGTAATGACGTTTTCGACGACGCTGGATTGGCATTCGATATAACGATGATTGCACACTCCTCGGGAGGAAAAGAGAGAACTGAGCCTGAATGGAAGAAAATATTGGAGGAAAGTGGATTCCCTCGTTTTAGAGTTATCAAAATTCCAGCTTTACCCTCAATTATTGAGGCATTTCCACTTTGAATAAGGATACGAATAAATGTTGTCGTTTATTTTGTTGAACCGTTGAATAAGGAGGCGAGGCTCCTGGTCGAGTATAAGTTTTCTTTTTTTACATTGCATTTAAGTTGACGATGGAAGGTTATTTCTCACTACCCATTAGATTTTCAGTTTTTATTTTAATTAACTGCTGCAAATATTTAACAAGGATTCGATTTTTTTATTTCAGTTAAATGTTGAAAGTGTTTAACAAAGATTCGGGATAAAAAATATAATAATTCCAGTTTTGATTTAAAAAAATAATAATATTAAATATTTATTTACAAAAATAACTTTTATTTATATGAGATTTAATAACCATATTAATATTTATATGACATTTCACGAGGACTAACTTAATTCTCTAAAAAGTGATAAAGAAACCGAGACTTAGGTCATCCTCGGGCTCAAACTCAGACTCCCAGATAAAAACAAGTTAGATTCGTCAAGTCGAGCTCAGGTTTGGGTTTGGTTATGTTAGGCCTCATAGGGCCTCGAGCTAGGACTAGGCCCTAGCAAAAGCTGTCGGCCTTGGGTAGGCTCACGCCCGGCTAGTCCATTGTCATCCCTAAGATGCATTACTAAATTAATATATTTAATAATGCATTACTACAATTTCAATATTGGTTCTGTCGGATTCTGGCGAGACTGTACGTTGCCGTTTGGATCCATGAAGCCGACTGCTGAACACAAAGATTCCGACTTGAAGGTTCCTGTAAAACAAAGAAGGCACGTTGGAGGTTGTTTCCTGATAAGCCCCTCTGACGCTCAAGTCAGTCTTTTGGTGAAGGTAAGATTGCCGTATGCAGAGATAAGTTAGGGTTGTGATTACGTACCTCTATATGGTGGAATTATACCTTATATATGGAGCAATAGCTAGGTTTAGGTCTTTACGTGTACATGGAGGTCTCTCACATGCGGACGGGCTGAGGAGAGCGTGGATCGGGCTTGGGCTTGACATATCCATTAGGTATGAGACTGATCTTTGAAGAATGGACCGATCGGCCCACGGGTCGTTTTGACTGGGTTCGGGCCCAGCACGACCGACCTGACCAACAATAATTCATCATAAGGTTTTATTCCGCATAAGACTAGCTAGATACCTACAGCCCAAAATCACTACGAGGATGAAAGAGAGGGGGTGCTTGTAATAACTTCCACGATGGATTTATCCTAATTCAAACTATGGAATTATTGTTGGTTGTTGTATTTGATGGGTCAAGAAATTTAATGTTTTGTCTTCTTGTAATGGATTATAGTAGATGTACCTATTATTTATTAATTAATGAAATTGCATATTTTTCAAAAAATAATAATAAACAAAATTGAAAATTACGCCAAGTTTTCAAACTCAAACTCAAACTCAACAAGCAACAGGTATATTTCATCATTTTTGCTTAACCTCTTGAAGAAATTCTAAACAGATATTGGATTTGTTTTCCCCCTAATGAACTACTTAAATGACTGAATTAGGAAATATCCTAGAGATTACTTAATTTCCAACATTCAAAAATTGAAAAGATTATTGTGCAAATTTGTTTCTCAAAACTCTTAACATCCCCTTTTTAGGCTAAACTTTCAACCTAAGTCTCATAGACATGAAACAATTACTTTTTCTTATAATTTTAATATTTTTTTGGTCTGAAAGTTTAAACATTCTATTATTAATTTGTTATTCTTTGGCTATTATTATAAAGTCAAGAGAAGTTCAAATTTTAAAATTATTTCACCTTTAATTTAATTACTTATTGATATTTTATTTTAGGAGGTTAAGAGTGGGCTTACAAAAATTTCCGAAAAAGTGCTATTTATCACTTTTTTAAAAAAATAAGTGGTTTTTGTCAAAGCGTATAAAATTCTCATAATCCTCTCTTTTGGTTCAATATTTGGGATAATTTTGTTTTGATACTTCTAATCATATTAATGCAATCAATTTTAACATAAATAGATATTTTTATAACGGAAGTAAAAGTTTCATTCTTCAGCAACAATGGTCAAGGATATCCTTATCTAATAAGGTATGGCAAAAGCTTTGAAGGTTAAAGATAGAAAAAGCCAATTAAGAAGAGTTAAAAGTTCGCTGTGTTAGCATAATCTGGCTCTATTTGGTATAATACATCAGTTAAAACAATTACTGTATTTGTTAAATATGTAAAAAGGTGAAAATCTCATGGAACACCTATATCAGTTCATTGTTCTCATAAATCTATAAAAAGTTGGCGTCAAAGATGAGATGTTTTAGTTCTTACTTCAGTTTTAGAATCATACGATGGTTTTATTGAGATGGTGCTCTAAGTTAAGGATATAATAATTTTCAATTCTGGGCAAGCATTTTTACCATTATATGAGTCTTGAAAGAATAAAAAACAATGCATTAAGTATATATATAAACAAATTTATAAAGAAGGAAAATGAAAAAAAATGAAAATTCATATATAAATGTCAATTATAATTAACCTATGCACACTTGTCATTAAAAAGTTATCAAATTAATATAATTAATCATTAGTTAATTAATGTCAAATTAAAACCGTCGCAAAATTAGGCATTTCTTGCGACGACTCAAGAATCTCATTGCTAAATAAACTCCTTCAACTACGTTACCATATAATGTCGCCAAAATTACGACTTTGTGTGACGAATTTTGAAATAATCGCCAAAAGTTTACATTTAATGATAATTTTTATTTTGTCGCCAAAGAAAATGTAACTAATAGTTTGTTATGTTGTAGTGATTCATCGTATCTCACAGTCACCAGAATAAGCATATTAAGAGCTGACATAAAGTTTGTTACGACTATTTGTCTCAAAATCACCGTTGTTGTGCTGTTCATGCATGCTGCAGCAGCAGCTAAAAAATGTTATTCGATTAGATACATGAGAATTATCGAAGATAGAAAATAGAGAAAAGGATGTACATTAAGAGGAAGAAACGATTCATTTTGTTTTTGTTTTCTTAAAAATCAAACAAGAAAGAATGTGTTTGAAAGTTAGAGTAATAATATTACAAAAGGCCAAATGTTACAAAATTGTCTAAGGATACGCCAGAATAGGGACCCCAGGTTATAATTTAATAAAATCAAAGCAACAACCATAAGCCATAAGTTATAACATCCTGGATTGAGAGAAGATCAATGTTGCAGAAGCTAATTTACGGGGTAGGCTATAGGAACCATGCAAGATTGACTTCCGAACTTCGGTGGTTATCAAAACCTTTTGCTACAGCGTTCCTCAGAACTGGAGAAATTGTTGGCTATCAGAACCTTTTGCTAGAGCGTTCCTCGATCGGAACTGGAGAACTGGAGAAATTACTACTGAATCCCACATTAACTTTCTCCAGTAATATGTAGGTAGAGTTCCCTTGAGGAGCTCTTGCAAGATCTAGTTAAGAATGTCATCTTCTTATCTGGCAATCAAAGAGCAGTCTATAGTGAGGAATTGGGAGAGTAAGAGGATACATTTTTTTATCATTATTAAGGATCCCCTAGCTAGTAGAACAGCTCTTTGATTCATTGAATATAATAATGGAGTATCTACGGTATTATGATTCATTGAAGAAGAGACTAGAGATAAAACTCCATCTGTATATTAAACCAATGAGGAACTTGTCGATATTTTAGTACTTGAACATTGACCCAAAAAAAAAAAGACATTCTAAAACTCCATCTGTAGGGAAGGGGACTGCAAAAAATGAAAAAAAAGAATTGAATGAAAAGAAAAAGAGAGTCAACTAATGATGTATAATCAGGTTCATAAGTAAGAAAGTCTGCCTCCAACAGGAAAGTAGGCAAGAGGAATTGGAGGGCTTGTATTCTTGGAATGATTTTTCATAGACTTGCTCTTCTTCTTCATCAACTTGTCTTCACTTGGTAGAAAATTTTCTTCCTTTAGTACTCTACTCTGTTGCGTGCTTCCCTCGTCTCCTTGACACTCGACGCGGGCAGAACGTGATGAGAAACAGCTAAACAAACTGTAACATGCCATGACTAGACGTAGATTCAAAGCTATGTGGAACCAAAGCCTCACGTTTATAAGAATTGATGATGTTGTGTGGCCTTCAGATGGTCATGTACTGGAGCTGTTATATAGGAAGTTGAAGCCGTGTCCTAACTGACAAGTCCGAGGGGGGGAAAGAGAGAGGAAAGCAGCCCCATATGAAGAATTGAAGGATTCTAGTCAAAGGAAATAGCTGATTGAGACAAGGTCAGGAGTGAGGAGGTATCATATGTTCTTTTTGCTTGTTCAAGACGGATAAGAGTTCCACGAAAGTGAAAATGGGTGGTGTTGGGAAGTCGACATGTAAAGGGGCATCGAGCCGACGTCTTCGGCCACGAACATTACATTAGATGATAGTGATGTTCACTGTCCTTGAGGAGCTAACATGATTTGCCTGAGCCCGGACCAAAAGCTTTCTAAAGCTGGAATAAAGAAATCCAAAATTCTCGGACATACAGTTTGCAGGGTTAACCACTGTTTATAGAGTTTTGTATTGACACTAGATGCCGTGCAAAAAGCACAGATGGTAATAAAATGAGGTAAGTAATAGTTCAATGATAAAATGAAGAATAAATTATTATCCAAGTTTAATTAAAAATGTAATTGAGACACAATTGCATTTCTATAAAATTATATATTATAGTCACAACTTTACAAAATTTTAATTAAACTACGTGATTTTCTTCATCTAATTTTTAAATAGGCTATATTATATCATGATTACTTTATTGATATTAATTTTTTTATATTTAGGAAATATTAAACTTATATCTTGCAGCTGACAAATCTTCATAATTTGCAAAAATATGAATTCTTGAGTAATATTGTTTTCGAAAGATAATTCTGGAGTAATATTTTGTTTCTAAAAAGAAAAAAGAAGTAACCTTAGACTACCTCATGTGATTTAGTTCTTCTTTAAATTCCATTCATAATTTTGAATGGTTTTCATAACTACTGAAAAAAATGAGGGATTATCATAAAAGTTTTGTGCTTTGTGGAGTTGATATAAAGATTTAGTTCTTGAGTTATTGAGTGACTTAAAAGAATCCATATATAGAGAATGACTTTGGTTCTAGGTGTCATTATTCTTATTGATTTTTAATTTTGATGTACCCATAAAAAATTTACTATGAGATTGAAAGTTATGGAAATTTCCAAGCAAATGTACCCATAAAAAGTTTATTGTGAGATTGAAAGTCATGGAAATTTCCAAGCAATCCAAACAAAAATGGGATATACGAAAGTTTTGTTTTGAACTTAAAATATTAGGGAAGTAAAACACTAACATAATAAAAGAAGACAACCTTATTTTTCTTCTTGGGAAAAAAAAAAGGTGGTGGAGAAGGAGAAAGAATGAGTTGAATTGAACAGACCCTTTCTATGTTTGGGAGTCGAGAGCAAATCAAATGTCTTCTTAACTTCCAAGTTTCATCTTCAGTGGAAAATCTTACCATAATACTTTACACTAACCCTACTCATCTTCCACATGTAACACTTAATAATGAAAAACAAAAAGAATGTGATAGGTTTTGTTGGTTGTGATGGGAAAGAAGATAAAAAGTTGAAAACATGAAATCTTTTGCACAAGCTTAAGTGTTGAATCAAAAAATTGGAAGGGAAATCACGCGGTAGTCAGAGAAAATATTAAAAAGAAAGGAGAAGAGGGGGGTAGTAGTAAGTTTAGTAGAGAATCAAAAATTGGACACATTCCAAAACATGTCAACCTGCAGTTTTTGATAAGGTGAACTTTCATGTACAAAACTTCAGGACGTATGTAAGAAAATCTACAAGATGAAGGAAAGGACCTCATAAAATCAATCTCTCTTATATCAAATATTTCAACTATAAAAATTAGGGTTTAAGGCACTTAATTTTGATGAGATAATGTACCTATCTTTTGACATCTGTCACAACTTTTACAAATCACATAAGCATCTTTAAATAAAACCTCCCAATATAATCCACTATACAAAACTTTCCTAACGGTTCTTTTGAGGCCAAAGTGACCATTAGATACATATTAGTTACAAAATACCTTATAATTTGATTAGAGCAGAACTTCCATAAGAACGGTTCATCCCACACATAATATTTTGCCTCATTTCTTATCTTTTCCTTCTTAGACTTACTAATGTAATAAGGTAATGTTCCAGTAACTAAACAATTAACCAAGTCAGCGTATCATGGAACTATACTTTTCGTTTGGAACAATTGCTCATTAGGAAAAGTTTCGAAAATAGGTAAAATATCTTCATCTCTTACTAACCTGCTCAAATGATCTGCTACTAAATTTTTTGCACCTTTTTTATTCTTTATTGTCAAATCAAACTCTTAAAGTAGCAAAATCCATCATATCAGCCTTGGTTTTGACTCCTTCTTTTCCAAAAGATATTTCAATGCTGTATGACTAGAGTAAACAATAACTTTAGAGCCAAGCAGATAAGATCTAAATTTATCTAAAGCAAAAAAAATTGCTAAAAGCTTTTTCTAAGTTGTAGAATAATTTCATTGCGTAGCATCCAATGTTCTAAAAACATAAAAGATAACATAACTTCTTTTCTCAATCCTTTGGCCTAAAAAAACTCCCACTGTATAGTTTTTAGCATCGCGAATGATCTCGAGTAGGAGATCCCAATTTGTTGGCTGAATAATAGGTGTACTTATTAGTAGTGCCTTGATTTTATCAAAAGCTTCTTTGCATTCCTTTCCAAATTCAAATGGAACATCTTTTTTTAGCAACTTTAATAAAGGTATTGCAATCTTAGAAAAATCTTTAATGAACCTACGGTAAAATCCCACATGTCTAAGAAAAGATCGAACTTCCCTAACATTTGTAGGGTAAGGTAAGTTTACAATTAAATCCACTTTAGCTTTATAAACTTCTATACCCCTGGATGAAAGTACTTGGCCTAAAACAATTCATTGATATACCATAAAGTGACATTTTTTATAATTTAAGACCAATTTGTCTCAATGCATCTTTAAGAACCTTAGATAAATGATTAAACAATCATCAAATGAATCTCCATGAACAGTGAAATCATCCATGAATACTTCAATGCAATTCTCAATATACTCATCATGTATCTTTGGAACGTACCTTGAGCATTATAGAGACTGAATGACATTCGCCTAAAAGCATACGTTCCAAAAGGATACATGAATGTAGTATTTTCTTGATCCTTTTGAGCAATTTCTATTTGATAGTAACCTGAAAAAACCATCTAAAAAGTATAAACATGATTTACCAACAAGTCTTTCTAACGTTTGATTCATAAAGGGTAATGAAAAATGGTCCTTTCTAGTGGCTAAATTAAGCTTTCTAATGTCTATGCACATTCGCCACCTATTTTGTACCCTTATTGGCACCAATTCATCGTTCTAGTTTCGTATCATTGTCATACCCGTTTTCTTGGGCACAACATGCACTGAACTTACTCATTCGTTGTCCAAGATTGGATAAATTATACATGCATCTAAAAGTTTTAAATTTTCATTCATTACCACATCTTTCATTATTAGATTAAGTCTTCTTTGGGTTTCCTATTTTGGTTTAGATTTGTCGTCTAAAAGAATCCTATGTATGCAAATCACTGGGTTGATTCCTTTTATGCCCACTAAAGTCCAGTAATTGCAGTTTTGTATTCTTTAAGTAATGTCACCAATTTTTTCTCTTGCCCTTCAATCAGTCTTTTTGAAATGATCGCTGGTAATGACTCTCCATCACCTAAATAGACATATTTAATGTGATTAGGTTAGGCTTTCAATTTGATCTTCAGAGCCTGTAAAACATAAGGTAGCATTTTCTTGTGATTTATAGTAATTTCAACATTCAAAGTTTTTTTTTAATCTATTTTCATTGCTAATAACGATTCAGTAACTTCACAAGTTTCACCAATTTGCTCATTCACTTCTGATTTGGCCTTAAACTCTAACCCATCTTCAATATTTTCTTCATTAAACATATCCTGCCTACACTTTGTAGGAGACCCTTCTCACTTAAAAGACAAAAATGTTAAATTACTGTCAAACCTTAGGTGCCAAAAATTTTCAGATTTCAATTGGTACTAATATACATTCTTAACTAGATTAGTGTTCATAGAAGATTCAAATCAACCCTTTTTAATGGAGAAGTTCTTAGTAGGACTACCGCCAATATTAGTTGAAAAGGTGAGAATAAAATTAGGAAAAAAAAATCATTTCTAAATCCCTTATAGTAGATTAACTTATAATGAGCTTATTAGTACCAACAAGAAGGTCTTAAATTTTGCCAAGATATGAAAATCCAAAAACAATTGAAATATATAATGTTGAAAACCAAAAAGAGTTGGGAACTTTTTGCCAACAATTTGATAACTCCTAAAGCAACAACTAAAAAGACTATAGTAAACCCAACATAGTAAAACTATAAATAAATTCCCATAATAAAACGTAGAAAATTCTATAAAGAAACACAAGCCTAATAGTATATAATTCGATAAGCCTCAAAACCTTCCTTTAACATCAAAATTTAGAAATATAACATGTTATAAGTGCAATAAAAAAGGCACATAGCTAAGTACTGTAAAATAAATTAAAAAAACTCCAAAACCTATAATTGGGTCAAGAAACATTAGAAAAAAATCCAAACTTAATGATTTTGATAGGGAGTCCTCTGAACATCATTCTGATGAAGAATTTAAAAATGAAATCTTAGGATTAGAAACTGATAATAAATAGTGATGAAACCTTAAATATGACTAATCAAATTTAGAATAACAAACCAAAGACCAAAAATTCCTTTTGAAAGTAATAAAAAACATATAGCCGGCCTAGTTGCAAAAAGAATATTTACAAAAACTCTAACAATCCTTTAAAACCCCCCAATTAAAGCATACCTTCAACATCCTCCAACAAATACAGTTTGAACAACATCCTAGATAAAGCAAACAAAAAAAACTTAAAGCTCACTCATTCTAGCCTCTATGAAGAAATCAATGAGAGTTGAAAAATTTAAACCCAAAAAAAGAAAATATTGAAACCATTATAAATTTGCTTCAACAGATCAAAAAAGAAGAATATGAGTTAGATGAAGAAATCAATGAATGATTTGAACTCAATAATGCTGAAAATTACTTGAAAGTTTTCTTTCTTAACTAAATTACCTCCTAATAATATTTGATTTGGATAACCCTAAAGATGACAGAAGACTTCAATATAGATAAGGTTGGCTTATTTTATGATTGTCAATATTATTATATTACAAGTGCATGATATAGTTGTAGCTAATATCGACAAGTACAAGTCAATCTCATAAGACAATGAACATTAGTACTTACCCTTTCCCTATTATCTAGCTTAAGGATTGATTTTATATTTTTAATTAAAAGAAACTAAAACTAAGCAAGTAAAATAAAATAGGCAACGAATTTGAGCAGAGAATTAAGGAAGCTCTTAGGAAATTATTAATATCAAGTAATTAGTATCTAATTTCTTGAGTTGAGTAATTCCTGAGCCAAATCATTAGAATTAGCTTGAAAAATAAAGGTTTTTCATGTTAATTAGTATCTAATTTCATTGGTGAATTCCATTGACATGAACTTCTCTAGAAACAGACTCTTAATGTCAAAGCTTGCTTGTGATTAAAAATAAAATTAGAACAAAGAACAGATGGTTTGGTATCTATGACTCTACTTATATACTATGCAAAGAAGCTAAAGAAGATAGAAATCACCTATATTTCAATTGTAGATACACTAAAGCGATATGGAGCATAATCGTGAACTTGTTAGTAGAAGTTAGCTACACAAACAAATGGAATGAAACTCTAAACTGGGTCATCAATCTCACCAAACATGGAAAATAGAATAGGATGCTAATTAAAATAACATTCACCACTACTATCTATACTATTTGGAAGGAAAGAAATAACATACTATACAATTGAGTTAAAGTAGACAAGTATCAGCTATTAGAAGAAATTCTTAATTGGGTTAGAGTTATACTGCTGGTAAAAATGTACAAAACGTACTCACCCTTGGAAGGAAAAATAGATGGAAACTATAATTTATTCTTTGTAATATTTTTAACCAATCTTATAATTTCACTCATATTGTAAGCTAAATGTTAGTTATTAATTTGTATTTCATTGTAATGTTGAACTAACTTTTGCTAAAGTTAATACGATTACATTCATTTTCCCAAAAAAACAATTTTATCAACATCATAAAGCAAGACTAGATCATCGACGAAAGACAAATAAAAAGCTCCACAACCTTAGATTTTCGAAATTTGAAAGACATACTTAGGCTAATGTTATAGAATATGAGACAAATTAACACCTCAATGTAAAGAGTGAAAATTTAAGGTGATAGATGATCTCCTTGTCTTATCACTTTGGCTCCCTTAAG
The DNA here is from genome assembly GCA_027564335.1 of Erythroxylum williamsii. Taxonomy (NCBI): domain Eukaryota; kingdom Viridiplantae; phylum Streptophyta; class Magnoliopsida; order Malpighiales; family Erythroxylaceae; genus Erythroxylum; species Erythroxylum williamsii. The sequence continues at coordinate 5,359,214 of JANITW010000009.1, forward strand.
CACACATATAGGCTCATCATTAATAGGGACACTATGGGTTAGAGTACAGATACACTAATCAATCCATTGAATGAAAACTTTTGGAAATGAAAAATCCTTAAGTGAATCCAGGATAAATTACCAGTTAACGGAATCAAAAGAATTATAAAAACCAATCTTTATAGAGCAATTTTTTATGGAATTTCTGCTATTATAAGATTCAAAAAGATGTTGAGCAATTAGGATATCATCATTAATAATTCATTAGGTATTAAAGCTCTTTATATGGAATTGATTATTATTCTCAATATAGCCTTTAGTCTAGTTTCCAACATCTCTAAAATGACCTTATAAATTATGTTATAGCAAGCAATAGACTTGTAGTTTTTGAAGGATGAGACGTCAAGAATTTTCGGGACAATATGTAAGAATGTCTTGTTCTTTTTTTTAATCAATTTCCCTAAAGAGAAGAACTTTGATATTTCCTTGATGAGCTAAATGCTCACCAAACTCTAAGACTTTTGTAAGAATGAAGCATTAGAATAATCAAGTTTAGGTGCCTTACTACGATGCTTACTAAAAAGAGCTTTTTCGATCTCTAAAGTAGAAATAGGTGAGCTGAGTGGTGCTGCTTGATCCTACGAGAAAATAAAAGAGATAAAAAAAGCACTTAATGCTTACAAAGATGATAAGGAATTAGCTTCAATTCTAAAGTGGTTGAAAGCTAGGGCTTTTAGCTTTTCTTGATCATCATAAATTTCCTTTAGGTTCTACTAAGCTACTTAATTTCTTATAGTTCCTTCATAAGTAAGAAAAGTTATTATGCCTCTCTTAAAGGCATTTTACTCTAGATTTTTGCTTTGGTAAGGACTTATGGGCTTCTAGTGCTAACAAATATTTATTTAAAGGAATTTTCTCTTTTAGCTTAGAAGAAAAGCTACTAGGATTGGCATAAATCTTATCTTCAGCAGATTGTAAATCATTTCTTGCAATAAAGATAATTGAGAGCATATCCTTATTGAAATGTTTTTTATAAAGCATTTTAATTTCTTTACGCATATACTTAGATTTCCTCATAAGTTTATAATCTTCATAAACTTCAATTCGAAATGATAGCCCTTCCATTATTTCCTTATTATGTCTGTATAGTTTAATTAAAATATTGAAGAATCTAAAAGGAGCTTTCACTCTTCTATTTGGCAATGACAATTTAACTTCTATTGGAATATTATTAGACAATGAGGAAAGAAGCTAAAGTTATTAAGGAACATAAACATATAAGAGGAGTTAACTAGTCCTTTTTCAAGCTTCTTTTAAATGATCTATTCCCCCTCTTACTTATTACCCTTGGTAAATAATTTTACAATGAATTTTAAATCTTTTAGATTAGAGTTCCTCAATATTTACTGAATGCCTCATCAGCATGTTTAGGTATATGAGATGATCCTCTGACCTTTTAAGCATATAAAGTAAAGTTAAAGTCTCCTACTATAAGCCAAACAACTTCAGTATTAGTAGAAAGAGACCTCAAGTCCTCTCATAATTGATGCCTTTAGAAAGCAAGGTTAGCAGTATAAACAAAAGTAACATTGATATCATCCAAGATGATCATATATTATCCTAATATTGATAAATTGATCTAATATTTGAACTTGGAGTACCTTAATAACTTTAAGGCCATAGGTCACTATGATTCTCCCATTATAATGAGTTAAGTGGTATGATAAGATGATGCAATTTTTCCCAATAAGTTGAATTACTTTGCTTAGTATGTTCTCCTCAATTATTTATTAAGAGGCCAATCATATATGGTTTTTTATTAAGAAGATAATCATAGATTTCTTGTTGTTTCTTAAGACAACTTAAGCCTTTTAAAGACCAAGCTTTAATTTGTGAAAATCAATTCTTGGTCATTGAAGACTTCAGATTTGGCAAGAGAGTTACGTATTTTAGATTTAGTAATAAAGATAGGCATAAAAATATGAGTTCTCTACTTGGAGCTTTGTGGAAGTACTCTCTTTAGAGCTTCATTTACAACCAAGTTAAAGCTTAAAAGTATATCAATTTTATGATTTACTATGAATTTCACTAAGATAGGAATACTTGGCTTAATTAAGGGGACTTCATTGGGTTTAGGTGTAAGAGCCACATTTGCCTTGATTTATCCTATTAGAGTAAGTTTTTCGTATGTAGGTCTCCATATGGTAAGTTGGTTGATCTTACAGGATTTCTAAGGGTAAGTTAGTATAGTTCTAGAGGGTATTAAGCCTACATCATTATCAAGTCTCTAGAAACTCAAAGTAGCAAGCAATTTTGAATCTTATTCTACTTCTGCACAAACCTTAGCATACCCTGTATTTCTCGAACTAGTTGTATGTTCATCAAGGCAAATAGGTGTGCATATGGAACTAGCTAGATAACTGAGGATCATTGTTGAACAATACAAAAAGGGACGTTATGAAAATAAAACTAGGCATGTGTCTAAGACCAATTTTATTCAAAAACCATACTAGATTTCGTTTAAAGGAGGAATAAAAGTTTTCCATTATAGTGCCAAGGGTCTCACTTTAAAGCATTCAACAAATTATGGACATCATTAAATTTAAAAAAGAAATAATCTTCCTCTATTATGAGTATTTGCTCTAAACATCACTTACCTTATTTAGCCTCTACACATAATTTAATACGAGGATAAGAAATCCTCTTATCTATAAAATAACTAAATAGATTCGTCTCCATTTTACAGCACTAGCTTTAAGAACATACAAAGGTGGGGAAATGACAGAAGATGTTGCATCTCTTACGTGATGAATAAACCCAACTTTCTCTTTAGGTTTATGGTCCTCTACAACTTAATTATTACTTTAAAAGAAAAATTATATATCAAATATAGGGGAATTAAAGACATTAAAGAGGAAACACAAAAAGTTTTAGAGCACCAGCAAAGAAGAAGCTTCAAAGGGAATAACTTTACCAAGACTTTTCGAATAGAGATGAGGGAGGGAAAAGATCTATCATCATTATAGGGGAAATTGAATAGAGATTGGAGTAGGAAGCAAAAGACACCTAAAAGAAGAGTTTTTGGGGATGAGAAAGCTAAGAGGAGAAGCTAAAGGTAAAGGATTAGAAAAAGCAGCCAAGTGAATCAAAAAAATGCCTAAGGAGGATAAAGGAACTAGTTTCCATGGCTAGGATAAGGTTGAGTTATAGAAAGGAGTAAAGGAATAGTGAATAAGTCTCCTAAATCATAAGTTATTTCCATTCCTAAAAAGTAATGAAAGTAGCTTCAAGGTTAGATAAGGAAAGATGAGAATTTACAAATCTTTTCTCCACAAAAATATGATATGAAATTGGTTATAAAGATAGTGGAGAGGAATTAAAGAGAGTCTCACTGATTCTTATTTTCTCATCACCATTTAATTTTCTCCTATAACTTCTTTAGAAATTTTGTATACCATGGTATTCTCATGATGACATCTAATAAAAATATGTCGATTTCCAATTTCCTAGATATTTCCATAATATCCTTAATTATTTTTCTTTGGCCTTGCTAACCTAATAAGAAAAGTTTGTATCCAAAAAAGGAGGGACCTTATATTTAGGTTTTGATGTATTCTCTTCCTTCTCTATAACTTCATCTTCTCTATATATCACCTTTCTTAGATCGTCCACCTTGTTACTGCTTTTAAATGTTATGGCACTTATATTTTCCTATGAGTTCACAATAACATAAGATAGCAACGTCTCCTTTCCCAAACTTAGTCCTCAAGGTGACTTATTACAGTTGTCATTTGATCCATTTGATGTTCTAAACCTTAAATATTAGTAGTAAAGTATTTGATAATATTTTCTAAAGCCATACTAGAATTTGAATTTTGGTTTGGTTGTTGCATAAATAGATATGGCTTCTTGTATTATTAAAAACATAACCAACTTTGATCTATAATTTTATTACTCATGGATTTCTACAGCTACAATTAGAGTTATCCTCTATCCTAAGTTGTTTATTTTTTAATAGTGATCATAATTTCTCCATGGATGCCCCAAAAAACTACTTGTTACATTGTTTACTCAATAGACTCCTCTTGAAGTGTTGGGAACATATTCATTAGCTGTCTCATTTTTAAAAACATCTTTGCTATTTAAATGTCACCCATTTGGTGAACATGAGAGGCTAGATATGAAATAAGTTCTTTTAAAGGAAAAGTTGTCTACCTCATTAATAAGCTTAGGTAATTGGTCAATCTTTGAGTCAAATTATTGAGAGTTGGATAACATATTTGAAATCAAATTCCTAATGGCTTCTAGATTTTTATCTACTAATTCTCCTCTACTAGTGGCATTGATCGTACTCCTATCGATGGATAGAAGGCTCTCATAAAAGTATTGAATAAGTAATTGTTCACTAATTTGATTATGAGGATAGCTAGTAGAAAACTTTTTGAGGTGCTCTCAATACTCATACAAGAATTTTCCTTTATACTGCCTTACCTTAAATTTTGCCTTTTAATAGTGATTGCCCCTATAGATGGAAAATAATCTCATCATATCATTCTATGTGGCAATAATCCTAGAAGGTAAGTAATAAAGACAGTCTTTCATTGTATCTTTTAATAAAAATGGGGAGGCTCTAAACTTAATTTGGTCTTTCGTCATTATCATAGGTTTCACACTTGTGTATACCATATATGATTTCATTTAGAATCTTTACCTACAAGACCACAAAAATATGGTACAAGATGTATTAATGTAGGCTTTAATTTGAAACTAGTACTAATATCTAAGTTAGAGAATGTGATGTAGAGAGGTTCATCTATAGCTCCTTGGAATTTTTGTTTGCTTCCTTTCTTAACTTGCACAAAGTTCTTTCTATATCTAGACTGAACTATAAATCAACTTTGTTAAAAGATTTGGTAATGTGCATATATGATTAAGAAAAAAAGATCAATAACGAAAAGGAAACATAAAATAAATTAAAATCATAAACATAAACATAAACGTAAACGTAAATGTAAATGTAAACATAAACGTAAACGTAAACATAATCATAATCATAAACATAAACATAAACATAAAAATAAAAATAACCATAACCATAACCATAAAAGCATAACCATAACCATAAACATAAAAACATGAACATAAACATAAACATAAACATAATAAAACAACCAAAACAACTCCCTGAAAAAGGTGTCAACCAAACAAAAACTACTCTAGACAATTATGCAATAGTGGAAGAAAAGGTCAATCTCATATAGAGTATCTAGCCTTACTTTATGTTGTGCAAGTAAGAATAAATAAAAGGTATGTTTGTGATTGTAATAAATTAATAACAAAAACTTAATCAGATATACTTTGTTCTAGTCCACATTCACCTTGACAATTTTACACCAATCACTAATATAATATAAATTAATTTATACTTTAAATATTAGTTTTTGGAATCAATTCTTATTTCTACTTAATATACAATCAAATAAATCACAACTAAAAAATAAATCCTAAGACATGTGCATAAAATTTAATAGAGCAATATCTTTGCAAACTATAAAGATTGACAAACATAATAACACAAAATGTACAAGTTTGCATTTAATTTAGTCAATATTCCATCGTAAGATTAAAAGGATCAAGCAATGATGAATTTAATATCTAACCTAGTGACATATTGCATTAAGCAATTAACTAGTATGTTTTCCTATTAATTAATCAATTCAATTATAAAAGCTTAATATAAAAAATAATTAATACTCAATATATAAATTGAACAATAAAAATAAAATAAATATCACATTTTGATAATCCCAAAATTTTAATTTGCTTTAATCAAGTATGGAGAATTAGTCATAGAGGACCATGGATGTAATAAGGAAGATAAAAGGAAAGATGGTTGCTCCCTTAAATTCTAGAAAAACTTTAAGATGAAAAACTAACTATGATTTAAAATCTTTCTCGTCTCTATACTTTTCTGTTTTCCTTATTATAAATTAGGTGTGCATCACCCAATTTTTGTCTATTTTAAGACGCAATTTTTGTCTCATAGATTGCCAAATAGAACCATTTTCTTTATAGACATTAATTCATGTACTTAATGTAAATAAAGAATTAGTATATATTTGGGATCAATTTGAAACAAAGTTTGCCATGTTGCGAAATAATGCTTTTGTTGGACCCCGAACGTTTCTTGAAAATTTGAATTATTAAATGAGATTAAATGAGAAATTTGTGGTGAATTATTCATGTGCAAAGAAAAAGAAAAAAATCTATGAATTTGAATGATTGTGTTTAATGTTTTATTTGAGCAATGTTAGTTTGAGAAATTGAAATGATATTTTGATGTTAATGCATGATATGGGGGGGTTTTGAGTTTAATGGAATTGATGTGAAGTTTTGAGTAAATTTGTATGTATTATGAAATTGATAGTGAGTGAATTTTTTTGAATGCAATTGAAAAGCAAGAAATGAATAGTGAAAGTGTTAGTTTTTAGATAATTGAAAGACTAAAATTTGTTTGGGATGAATAGTAGCAAAAAGTGATTTGTAAGATGAAACTTTCATGAATTTTTTTTGGTTGATCTTGAAGGATTTTGATAAAATGATTAGCATGAAAGTTGTAGCTTTTGTTGATAGCTTTCTATCACTATAAAGTATGACATTTTTCGATATTATAATTGAAAGTTATGATTTCGAATTTAAGTTTATTTTGCTTTGTTTTTGAAAATGCTCATAAGGGTAGGTTTGTGTGTATTGTATTTTGAGGCAAATTCTGGATTGATATGATTTAAATTGGATCAAGTAGCCTTATTAAAAGTTATAGAGGGATTTCATAGCTGTACAATGATGTTTAATATGCCATTTGTGGATGTGAGAATTGAAAGATATGAATTTTTGAAGTTTGAATATTGTTTAGGGTGAATATAAGGGGCAGAAACTTTGATTGAAAAATTTATCAAGTTAGAGGTAGAAATTTCTTTTAAGTTCTTTATGAAAGTTGTGGATTGTGTTTTTATTTTTCCATTTATATAAAGAATGGCATTTTTGGACCATGGAATAGGAAGTTATGATTTTTAGAAGTTATCTTATTGTTTAGGGTGACATGAATTGGACAGAAACTTTGAATAGATTTTTGACTCCCTTAGAGGCCAAATTGGTTTTTAAGTCCTTCATTAAAATTGTATAGCTTTCTTTTATCTTTCTATCAATATCAAGTTTGCAAATTTTGGAGTTTTAAGTCAAAAGATATAAGTTTTGGATCACGACCAGTTCGCGAGGATGACCAGACCCTTTCCATTCTTTTGCTTCTAACTTTTTTATCCGACATCCGATTGACATGATTTTTAAAGCGTTAGATTTCTAATATATTCCCCTAACGCTCCATGAAAATTGTGGATTTTTCAGATTTATTTGAAAAATATTGATTGAATCAAATTGAGAGGATTGATTAAAGAGTTTGAGTTGGACATTTTTCTGAACATGCTTAGGTATTTTGGTGATATCTTGATCTGT
>JANITW010000009.1:5398915-5411063 GCA_027564335.1 Erythroxylum williamsii
AATTGTTAACTTTTTTTTGTATATACTCATAATTAAGACATCACATTTTTGTTGAAATTCCTCAAACACATTTTAAAATTATGATTTTTTTAACTTTACATATTTTTATCACATTATTCTACAAATATAAAATTATCCTCAACTAAAAATTTTAAAGTAAGAAAATTGTAAAACAAATTTAAGATACAATTGTATAAAAATAAAGGGGGAAGAAAAAAGAAAGACATAAACAATTTTAATTACTTGCAAGTATAAAAAGGAAATATTATTGAAAAAGATTAGGAATGTCTTGGCCTTGTTTATTCAAAAATTTAAAATTAAACTATTAATAAAACGAATTTAATTTTCTAAACTAAACTAATCCATATATAAAATTTAAATCACCTCAAAACAATTCAAATAAATAGCTTTAGAAGGTTTTGATTTATTTTTGTAATTTTTAAAAATAAATTTGATTTCATACAAATTAAAAATATGAACCAACAACTAATCATGAAGTATTAAAAACATTTCATAACATCACCACCAATAACAATACCTAGTATAAATCTTGTTAATATGTAGAATATGGAAAGGTCCAGTAATTAGCAACCTTACTCCTAACTAATAGAGAGACTGTTTTCAAATTAAAAAGATTTCATAATGTCACAAAAAGGAAAATCACATGATGTCAAAAAAAAAGAAAAATAGGTCCATATATAGCCCCTTTTTCTTTTTTGCTCCAATAACAAATAATTACAATTTAAAATTTAATATATCATATACAATCTAATAAAACATATTAAATTATATTAATGGTATAATACAAAATTTTGTTTCGTCAAAATTTTGGTTAAACAAGCATCAAAAAAGTAATTAAGACATTGATTTTCCTTTTATGAGTATATGCAAAATTTTACTTCTTTATATTTTGCTTTTTAGAACATTTTAATATTTTATTCAATTTTATAAACTACATAAAAAATTGTTATTTATTTTCTAATATAATGTGTACGCATTATATATATGTATTAGTAAACACGTAATTATAAATTAGCATGTTAATAATTAAATAATATGAACAATTTGAATGGTTTAATTTAAGCATATTCAATAATTTGTAAACATGTAAATAATAACAAATTACTAGAGAGAATTATAAATATGTGTAATTGAGAATATGATAATAAATAAAGATATTTTTTTTATAATGACACTTTGTTTTGTAAGTAATTAATTATGAAAAAAGAAGGCCAAAAAAGAATATAATATAAAACATCTTAAATTATACAAAATTTAGATTAATATAAAAATTTGTTTGTCTGATTTTTTTCATAGACTCGTCGTAATCTTCACAATTTATCAAGACAAGATTATAACTCCTTTAGGAAAAAGCTCTATGATATCGATCATAAGTATAATTTTTGCTTCTCCTGCTAAATGAAAGAAATTTTGCAATTCTAAAATCTCATGGCATTCAAAAAATTAGTTCACACAATTAAACCATTCAATTAATTCATCATCATAATACTTTTTTTTAAAAATAAAAATTGAATTGATAGAAATAAAAATGAATTACATTGTTAGGAGAGTAGAATTACACTCCTACAACAAAATGACGACATATGACATTGTTGTTTCTCAAACAATAAATGACGACACAATATACAAGCAAACAAACTTGAATGACAATGTAGCAAGAGAAAGTGCATACTCTAGACCAAAAAGAAGCATGAACGACACCACTGCATATGCAATTCATAGGCGATTGTAAAAGGGGTAAATGAACCCCCACCTACCTATCTACGCATCGAAGTTTCAAGTCATTCCTAATTAGGGTTAGGAGAATAAAGGCAATCTAGAGGTGATTGCCTTCTCAGCTCCCAACCACCTAGCAAAAGGTGAGGAATTTTAATCTTGGTGCATCTCTTCTTCTTCAAGCTTCCTTTAAACTTTGATATACTCAAATCACCCAAATTAGGGAGAGGGTAAAATTGTTTTATGTGATTAGAAGAATTGTTCAACTTTACTAGCCAATTTAGAGTGTCCATCAAGACATTTCTAGCATTAGAACCAGACATAGTTTTTGTACCCTCTCCCATTTAAATTGCAAGAAAGACCATAAGAAGAACATGTGATTTCTTGATTCTTCCTCCCTTTCACAGAGGACATAAGTAGAATTGATACGGATAAACTGCATCCTATCCCATGTACTCAATTTATTTATAGTAGCTAGCTATAAAAGAAAGGAATGACTAGGCATGAGTGACTAAGCATAAAAGAAAAGAGTGACTAGCCATTTCATAAATTTTGAGATGCTGAATTTGTTGGGGGGGTAGATTGAGACAATGTACAATTCACCTAATTGAAGCCAAATGTTATACACTATCTCCATCCATTTTCAAAATGTAAAAGTCAAACTATTGACCTAAACTAAAACATTCTCTACAACACCAATAAGACACATATAAGAATAATCAACTATCATATTAGTTTCTTGCAAAGCATTTAGATTTGAAGCTCAATAAATTATGGCATGATATTAATAGATATACCTATGTTTAATATAGCCCGCTTAATTTTCTCATCACCAATGGCATAAAGAATTGTAAACATACATGCAACTTTGCAATTTTCTAGTAATTTTCTATTTATCATAATTGATACATTCTTATCCAAAAATATTCTCTCCTTATCCTTTGGTTTTATTTTATTTGTGCATAGTTCTTTCAAAAACTTAGCACATTTTGAAATTTTCTTAATGGATTCTAAAAGTGTTTTTACCAATTTCCACCTTTTTGAAGGTATTTAAGACCACTCTCTCATATTTCTCTTCTTTTGATTTAGCCAACCTATAAGGGAAATGAGGTACACGTGCATAAGATGATATATGTAACATCGTTCAAGTTTAACCTTTTATCCGTAAACAAACTAGCCACAATTACAAACACTTACCTGACTTTCTTTCCTTCACACTGTCTCATACAGGACTTGAAGAGTAGCAGCATCATTGCTGTGGGTGAGGTGATAGGAACTTTGTACATACTTACTTCACAATATTTTCATTCTTTTGTAATAAATCGCTATGTGAAAGCCAATGTAGAAACTATAAAAGCCAATGTAGAAACTATACCAGTACATAGGATTGATAATACTTTGTGCTCCAAAACTATGCTTTCCAACTCTTGTATTTCTCCTTCTTTACTAAATAAAGCTGATGTACTTTGGCATTCAATACTTGGCCATGCTTCCTTCCAAGTACTAAAACACATTGCGTATATTGATACCAAAGAGTTGACTGATCCTTGTGATATATGTCATTTGGCAAAGCAACAACGACTTCCGTTCCCAGTTGGTGCTTCGGTTCATGCTACACAAGTGATGGAACTCTTACATCTTGATGCCTGGGGGCCATATAAGCAGGCAAGTCTTGATTCTTGTCATTATATCTTAACCATTGTTGATGATTTTAGTAGGGAAACTTGGGTTATCTTGCTGAAATATAAATCCCAAGTATCTGAAGCTTTGCAAAGCTTTGTCAATATGGTGGAAAACCAGTTTGTTGTTCGGGTCAAGCAAGTAAGGTCAGATAATGGGACAGAGTTTCTTAATGATGCTTGTAGAAGTTTTTTTTGTGCAAAGGGTATCCTGCACCAACGTACGTGTCCCTATACTCCGCAGCAAAATGGCGTTGTGGAGAGGAAGCATAAGCACTTGTTGCAGGTGGCCCAAGCATTGTTGTTTCAAGCTAAGATGCCTCGTAGCTTTTGAGGAGAGGCTATTTTAACTGCAGTTTATATTATCAACCGAATACGCACTGCTGTGCTTGATTGGAAATCTCCTTTTGAGTTGCTATATCACAAGGTCCCCGCTTATGTTAGGATGAAGGTTTTTGGTTGCTTGTGTTATGCTACTAACACAACTCCAGGAAAGGGCAAATTTGATGCAAAGGCCACTAAGTGTGTCATGGTAAGTTATGAAGTGGGACAAAAGGCTTACAAGGTGTATGATTTGGAAACTTATAAGGTGTTTAGTTCAAGGGATGTTGTCTTTTATGAGACTATTTTTCCTTTTGCTGCTGAGCACACCCAGCGCAGGTCTACTTCTGTTGATCCTTCCAATACAATTTAGGATTTGAGCGCTGTTGCTTCTGATAACTTCAGGGTTGGTCACTCTTGTGTTGACGATGTTTCTGGTGAAGCAGAAGTTGGGGTACGACGTGTTTTGCCAGATCAAGAGGATTTGACCGTTGATGGAGGTTTATATTATGGACCACAGGCATCAGTGGACGTAGTTGATGATTTGAGTGATGATATTGTTCCTGCGCCACAACTCAGGCAGAGCTTAAGACAGCGTAGGTCACCTGTTTGGTTGAAGGATTATGTGACTTGTAGCAGTGTTTTTAACACCTCCTGGTGACGAGTATACGATTTCTCCTACTTATGCAGCCTTTAAAATTGTGGAACCTCAGTCTTATCAACAGGCTGTTCAGTATAGTGAATGGGTAGAGGCTATGAATAAGGAGTTGTCAACCCTTGAAGATAATCAGACATGGGAGCTTACCACCTTACAGAAGGGGAAGAAGGCCATCAGCTCAAAATGGGTTTTCAAGGTAAAGTTTGACTCTAATGGGAATGTGGAGAGATATAAAGCTAGGTTGGTGGTGAAGGGGTATAATCAAATTGTTGGTGTAGATTTCTTTGATAGTTTTTCTCCTGTTGCAAAATTGGTAACTGTGAGGACTTTTCTTGCTCTTGCTAATTTGTAGCATTGGTTGTTCATCAAATAGATATAAATAATGCCTTTTTACATGGCTATTTGAAGGAGGAAGTGTATTTGATTCCACCTAAAGGTTACACCAAAGCTGGATAGGATGAAGTTTATCGATTAAAGAAATCCTTGTATGGGTTAAAACAAACTTCTAGAGAGTGGAATTTTGAGTTTACCACACAGTTTTTGGACTATGGTTTTTCTCAATCTATTCATGATCCTTGTTTGTTTACTTTAACTAACAAACATGGTTTTCTTGCTCTCTTGGTCTATGTTGATGATGATTTAATTGGAGGGACTTGTGAGGATGATATTGTTGCTATGAAGACATATCTCCATTCCCTTTTTACCATCAAGGATTTGGGGAATGTCAGGTATTTCCTAGGTGTTGAGGTAGTTTCAACTCCTGCAGGTACTTTCTTCTCTCAGAAGACATATCTTTAGGATATCTTAGTCGATTGTGGGCTTGTTGACACTCATTTTACTGCTACGCCTCTGCCTAGAAATCACAAATTTTATGAGCATAGTGAGTTACTTCCAGATGTGGATCGGTACAGGAGAGTGATTGGGAGGTTACTTTACCTTAATCTCACCCTCCCTGATATTACCTTCAGTGTTCAGCAACTTAGTTAGTTTGTGGCTTCTCCTACGAAAGCTCATTGGGACGGAGTTATGCATTGTTGCGTTTTCTTGCTGGCAATAAAGAGAAGCGCTTGTTCTATAGTAGTAGGGGTGGTCTGGCCTTGTCTTGTTATTGTGACAGTGATTGGGCTTCTTGTCCCATTCCTCGTAAGTCTATGAGTGGATATTGTGTTTTTTTAGGCAATTCATTGATCAGCTGGAAAAGTAAAAAACAAGCTACTGTTTCTCGTTCTAATTGTGAGGCAGAGTATCGGAGTATGGGCACTGCGGTTTGTGAGCTTCAATGGCTTGCTTATTTACTCCAGGATTTCAACGTGGTGGTTTCTCTTCCTATTGATATATGGTGTGATAATCGATCCGCTCTCTACATCACTGCTAATCCCGTCTTTCACGAGCGTACGAAACACCTGGAGACTGATTGCCATATTGTGAGGAATAAGAAGGTTTTATTTCTCCACATTTTGTTTCCACACGGGAGCAGCTTGCTGATATTTTTACGAAGTCCTTGGCAGCTCCTCAGTTTAATAGTTTTGGTGTCAAGTTGGGATTGGTGTCTTCCCCATCTCCAACTTGAGGGGGGGAGTGTAGACCAAGGGTTTAAAAACCGGATCGGACCGGTCGGTCCGACCGAAATTTGTCTGAACCGGCCATGTGTCTGGTTCGGTTTTAGTTAATAACCCTTCTATATGAAAACCGGCCGGTTTATCATAGAACCGGACGGTTTTCTGACAAACCGGTTATTTGATAACCGGATTTACGCCTCTATTCTTATCGCTTCACCCTCTCTTCTACGCCTCCATCGCACATTTCTTTTCTTTCTTCTCTCTTCTGCTCCATCGCACAAAAATCAGCTCACTTTTTGAGTTTTTTTTCCATCTTCTCCAAATCTGGCATCACTCTTTTTCTTTCTTTCTCCACAGTCTTTGCTTTTCTTCTGTTTTTTTTTTAAGGTTTCTGGTGTAATAAGATCTGGTTGATGGTGAAGCGATATTTGGTGACTCCCGAGTGAGATCTAGTGTTTGCTTGAGTTTTGAATTTTCAGATCAACATTTTTATTACATGGGTAAACGAAGAGTGAAGAAGAAGATCGACAAACAAACTGTTGCTTCGTCGCTGGTTCCCAATGTCGACGCAGCCTACGCCCCTCAAGTCGTCGATGGAGAAGTCCCAATCATCGATCAGGAAGGTAATAAGTGTCTCCAGTTCAATTTTTTTTCTCTTTTATCCCTTACACCTAGATAATTGAGTTTGCGATTTGGATCTTCCAGCCCTCTTCATGCTATGTTTTTGCGAGATTAGTTTTTACTATTAATTCATGATATTTGCGCCCTTCTCGGATCTGGGTTATCAAGTTGCTTGTGCTACTTTTACTTTCTAAAGGGTCTCTATGTATAGTGTCTCCCATTTTTTGTGTTATCCGTCCCCTGTATTGAGGGTTTTTCTAAATGATTTTTTACTTCTTTGTTTTAACTGGTCTTTTTTGTTTGTGTTGCTTGATATTGGAGTATCGCTTTGTCCCTGGCTTGGTTTTCACGTTAGTCTCCATCCATTCCTATGTTTTCTCGGGTCTTCCATTTCCTATCCCTTTGTTTCTTTTTGGTCTGGAGGAGTTTGAAAATCGTGTATTTCATTTGCTCATTTATTCTCAAATCTTGACCTTTTTCTGGTTCACAAATTACCAATCTTTTTCTGTACACTGAACTTGGGTTTTATTATTGCTTCGTGATGCAGAGATTCGTTCGTTGGCGAAGTATGCGTTTCTACAAATAAATACTAAGGGGATTTTCTTATAGGTTACGGATTAGAGACACAACCGCAGACGTCAAGGTCAAGATAGTTTGGAATTGTCGAAGATTTAGCATTCTGCATTGCGCAGATATTACTTGAAAGATTTGACCTTTATCTATTATTACTAGTGTTAGGTGTTTTATTTACTGTAGGAACGTGGAGAAAGTAAAATATTGGATTAGGCTCGCTAATCAGATATGGGGCATGTGGCTCCAAAAGTTGGAGATTTCGGGGTTGATCTTGAATGTGGAGGAATAGTTGCTGCTGATGATTCAAGCATAAAGCAAACTTCGGGCTCCAAACTACGTGTAAAGGCATTGGTACCTGAAATTTCTGCTATGTGTTTGGCCGGATCAATCAAACATGAAGTTGGAGTGAATGTGGATGGCCATTTAAAAGGTTTTTCTGCGGATATAGAAAAAGGAACAACTGCTGATGATGCAGAGAGGAAAGTGATCAAGGAGAAGCGCCAGAAGATGAGTAATAAAAAGCCTCCAAGGCCGCCAAGAGGTCTATCATTGGATTCTGCTGATCAGAAGTTCATTAAGGAGCTTTCTGAACTTTCTATGCAGAAGTATGCAAGGATTGAGCGAATGAAAGCCTTGAAGAAAATGAAAGGCACAAAGGCTTCATCATCCGTCAGCAATCTATTAGCCACGTTGTTCACTCTCCTCTTTTTTCTAGTGATTATTTTTCAAGGTAACGTTTAAATGTTTTTATAAATTACCTACTATTACTAATTCGCACTTCTCTTGTTCTTTGTTCAAGATGCAATTTTGTACTAGCTCCAGTATATTTACTTTTCATCTCAAGTTGTTCTGTAGACAGGAAAGTATTCTTATGGATTCAAGGACTAATAGACTAGTTGTATGTAGAGTCATTTGCGGTATTCTACACAGTAACCTTCTTTAAGCAGGAGATGTTCTCTTGCTTAGTTTGCCGATTAGCTGTTCTCTCCTTTAAATTGTTTGACTTTATTGCCGCATTTGTGGTTTTTCTATAATTGAAAACCTCTCTTTATGTCTCTTGATACTTCTTAGTCCATTTTTATTCGTATTAGCGAAGTGCAAATTTGGTTTGTTAGCATCTGCTTCAATTGTAATGTGCTTCAAAACCAGCATATGTATCTGAGAAAATCCCTGCTGGATATTCTGTGCTTTTAGTTTTTCATATAGTCTTTTCGATTTGCTAGAAATTATTTCATTATGTGAATTGTACTCTGCAGGCATGTCATCAAGAGGTCCATCGACAAGTCAGAGTTCTGCAGTGTCAGCAGGAACAGTGGAGAATGGTTTGATTTCGGTTCACTACTTGAATCCTTCTGCAAGTGAATCAAACGATCATGCCTCTGTGTCTTCCAAATAATTCACTGTTTCCTTACTGACTATAAACAACGTTCTGTAATGCGCTATACTTTCATTTTTTGTGTATATTATCTACTATGGAAGAATGTATAACTATCATGACAGTAGACGTATAGCATTGGATTCTAGCGACATTTCACAGTTCAGCTGATACATTTTCTTCGTCTGATCGATCTGAAAGCCCCAGAGGGACTGTTGTGTCGAAGTGAATGATGAGACAGTTTTAAGAAGCAGATATTGAAAACAATCGTGTGGTTTCACGTCAATGCCTTGTGACTTTAAAGATGAAAAAGCTGCGTTTAATTCAAGAAAATGTAGACTACAACTAAACCAGAACCTGAAAACATTGGAACAAGGTGAATTTACATTGGTTATCCATCTAATATATCTAAATGTGCTCCAATTGAATACTTGAAATTCATTTTGGAAAATCCCTCTATTCTCTTTGGCGATATTACATATATTTCATACTTAAAAGAGTTAGTTTTAAGAATATTAAGTCGTCTTCGTAAGCATATCTCATCTGCTTAACCCACGCTACAGACATGGACCAATTGCTTTTGCAGCATTGTCTCTCCTGAATAAGTTAAACAGTAATTGAATGAGAGGCGATTTAACATTTCAAGAACTTTGATTATAGAGTTTACATTGGATGTTAGTTGTTTTTTTTTTTTTTTTTTAATATGTCCAACTTTTTTACTGGAATTGGTGATGAGCCATACTAGATTCGTCCAAATTGCTTTTTGCACAAATGCCTGGAATAAGTTCAAACAAGATTTGTCAATAAATCCTTTAGAGTTGTACTTTTTCGATATTATTTTTTAAATTTAAAGAAAATTGTACTAATAAGTAATAAAATAAAAACTCATGAAAGAATTGTCAACTTATAAGGTAAACAAGTCACAAAAAGGAATACAAAGTCTCACTGAATAAACAACTTAAGCCTATGGATATAAATTCTAGCTTAAAAAATCTTCCTGAATACTATGTTTCTGGTTTATAGGTTTCATCTGTTGCTTGGTACTTGAGTAATTTGATCACATTATAGTTGATATTTATTTTGTTACTAGTAGCTATTTTGTTGACACCTCTTTCAATTTTAAGAAAGTTCAAAGAACATTTCGGTTGGACAAACTTCTGACATTACAATTGAGATGTATCCCTTTAGCCAAAATTCTCTTTGATCCAGTTATATGTAAGTATGAGCATTGAAGCTAAATATATTTCTTTTTTAGGAAAACTCTATTATTTTTTTCTCTCCATATCCCTATTAAGCAAGTTTTATATTTAATGATAAAGCTCTCACTATCTGTAAGCATACAGATTATATCTTGTAATATAAGAGGTTATGGCTCCTGCGAAGATTATGCAATAGCTAACAGTTTGAACCTAGCTTTGTCTAAGGTAACACAAAATTGATTTGAATAAAATTTAATTAAAATAAATTAAAACAAATGATAAAGTAAAGCAAATAAGCAAATAAACAATGAGCTGCTAATGAAATTTAGCGTTTTAATCAAGATAGAATGCTTAGGACTTATTCTTTCCTTATTTTGATTCCTTTAATCTTATTGATGAAATTATATATTTGATCCTAGATTTCCTAAGGTATTTATTATTGTCTTTCAAGATATAATCAATTAACCCCTAATTGAATTCGAAATTTCCATTTCTGCATTCTCTCGATTCACAAAACTTTGCCTAACTTATTGAATTAGATCTAAAACTTTTCACTTAATTTCTCAAGTAAGATCTCTCTTTGAATGATTGTTAATTTGATAATTGATGGTCTATTAAACTGCCAACTCTCGTTGTACAATATAGCACTGATTACTTTTGACTCACTCTCTCGATTTTTTGTCAAGTTTAAACATAAATAATTATCACAAACATCCAATATTTATTGAAATTAACAGTAATCAAAGTCAAAAACTAATTCCAAAATAAATCTTAAAATGAAATTTAGAATTCCATAGTCATGTTTAACATCTTAGAATTCATATTACACATCAAGGATAATGAAAGAACTAAATGAAAAGAAGAAAAAATCTATTGAGTTTTCCCACTTTGCTTGGCTCCAAAAATTTAGAATAAATAATTTTGGGTTTTAACTAATAAAATATGAATAATCCTGCCTAAATGTGTTATAAAATAACTAAATGGAATAAGTTTAGGAGGATATAAGATGTAATATTTTACATTTATCAAACTCCCCCACACTTAGCTTTTGGTCGTCCTCGAGAAAAACATCAAAATTAAGCTCATAGATCCAAAAACATTTACTCAATTCCCATATTTTCCAAGAATACATAATCATAAACATAGATGAATGAATTTCAAAAATTATAGTAAGAGCTTAACATTACAAGCTTTTTCTCATGATCAATCAACATTCAGTACCTTCAAAAACTAAGCAATCTAATGGCAAACTTGAAAAATGTGTTTAACTAAAATATATCCATAGGTATACTGAATACCATTCATGATCATGTCATTCCATAACTTTGCATATCATTTTATTTCTCCACCACTAAGGTTCACATGCAAAATAGGGACAAGGACTACTGCAATGGCCAATGAAGAATGTGTTCTGCTTTGGAAGTTGTTTTAAAGTTTTTGAGTTGTATATGACAATATGAGACAGTTTGTATTTTGTTTAATGGTTTGTAATAACCTTATTACAGGATGTCTTTAGGGCATGTATTTTGGTAAGTTCATTATATATGAAGTATAGTTTACAATAGCATTTAATGATATGTAATGTATGTTTGCTTGAGTTGCTGAAATGCATGTTTGGTATGATTTGGATGATTTTGGTTCTCTTCTGTGTGACACTTGCATATCCTCCTAGGGGGTATGTGGGTGTTACATGTCCATGAAGGCACGCATCAACTACTCCCATGTCGTGATGCTGGTTGGGTTTAAGAAATAATACCACACCTTGGCTCTATCCTTTAGTGTGAAAGGAAAAAGCCTCAGCCTAACAACATCTTCCAAAATACCATTACATTAGAAGGTATCAAATATACTAAATGAAATTTGGGATCTTCATTAGGCAACCCATAGAACAACATGTTGATTTATAGCATATTTAGCAATGCTAGTTTGATTTTGAATGATGTGGCTGACACTAGTTGTAACACCCCACTCCGACATGACCCGAATCCGACATCGAGAGTGATATCCGAGCCCGTGCCCTGCGAGTGTGGTGTGCTACATTACTCAGTCAAAACTCCGTATACATTTCTTTTGACACATACACACACATTATATATTATGCGGAAAACAATTTACATAAATAATTCAATGGCCTCGGGGGCCCTTTTCATAAATACAATTTAATTTAGTCTGTTGACTTTAGAACATGACCTAATCATTTGTACAAAATTCTGAAAAACACAATTATTCTCAGACACTACTACAGACGCGAACTGATCCCGACCTATTATCTCACTCATATGTGGTTGCTATACGCCCGTTGCCTAACGGAGTATTCTTCTGGGTCCTGAAAAATAATTGCAAATTTTGGATGAGTTTTGCGAACTCAGTGAGGAACCATCATCGATGGTTCCCTCAATTCATGCAACAACAAATCGTTTCACATA
>JANITW010000009.1:5411163-5421234 GCA_027564335.1 Erythroxylum williamsii
TCCACTCATCTAACATCATTAAAAACAAGCCAAAACTCATAATTCACATACATCACCTACCATGTCATTTATCCTTAATCAACCATAAATCCACCAAGCAAATAACCTTCCCATTTACACTAACCACAAGTTCAAGTAATTAATGTACAATTCATCAAAATGAATGCTTCTAACTACCATAAAACACAAGACTTACCTATTAAAGCTTCAATCTTCCAATCTTCCTAACTTCTCCCAACCTCTCCAACTTTCCCCATCATATACGACCATCAACTCTCAAAGCTTAGCTTAGGATTTTTCTTTGTGAACAAAGGAAGAGGAAGCACATACCATAGGAGGGGTTCTTGTGTGGATGGAGGTGAGCAGCAATTTTACAAGAGGAAGGAAGAAACCAACGAAAATGAAGAAGAGGTGAAGGGCTACGGAGGAGAGAAGGAAGAAAGCTATTAAAATCACCTTTTTACTCTTTCTCAAGTAAAATCTCGTGGAAGCTCTCCCAATAGGTAGATATTTATATAAAACTTAAGTCTAAGACATAGTAGGCAAGTGACATATGTCACTTGCCACTTGTCCTGATTTAAAGAATTCTTCAGGTCTTTTTCCAAATACAATCCAATTTCTACTCCAAATTCTAATGGCTCAAAGTAATAAATCCTAAAATTATAAGTCTACTTTTCTAGTGCCATTGGACAGTCTTTTCCAGTACCGAAAACTCAATCAGTCAGCCACTTGTCAATTTTTTCAGTCCGAAAATTTTCTCCGAAAAATTTCAGAAAAATTTCTAAAAGTCCACAAAAATGAA
The DNA here is from genome assembly GCA_027564335.1 of Erythroxylum williamsii. NCBI lineage: Eukaryota > Viridiplantae > Streptophyta > Magnoliopsida > Malpighiales > Erythroxylaceae > Erythroxylum > Erythroxylum williamsii. The sequence goes on from JANITW010000009.1 coordinate 5,411,966, forward strand.
AAACGCATAAAAATCCACTCTAATTCATTTTTCAAGCACAAATAACACAATTTTCACAATAAACACATATGCTGAAAAATGTCATGAATGCATGTACAACCATGTGCATATACAAAAATTACAACTTATGTATATATAGGGGTCATATTAAGCATGAATATGCCGAGACTAGTTTACTCACTCATAACCCATCCCGAATTACCATTTTACCCTTCCCATCGGTAATGGGATGTTACACTAGTGGTCGAGTGATACCTTGTTGTGTTGCATTGAACCCTGGTCTCATTAAATCCATAAGGATTCTCCACTAGTCTTCGTGATTATATTCTTTTGCCATTATTCTTTCTATTTCTTCTTGACATCCAGCTCTTTGAATTTCTCTTTCTTATCTTGTGATGTCAAGAGCTAAAGTGTCTTCGATCTTTCATGAAATCCGAGTAATTTTTGTGTTGATGCAACCCTAAGGACATAAGATTGAAAAAAATTCCTTAGATTAATGGATTCAAATAGTCCTAATGTTAAATCTCCAGCAATGGCATCAAAATAAAACTCTCAATAACCGCAAGTATATTGATTGTATCTTGTAATATAAGAGGTTATTATTCCATTTAGGATTATACAATAGATAATAATTTGAACCTAACTTTTTATAAGAACCCATATTACATATCAAAGATAAAGAAAGAACTAAAGGAAAAGAAGAAAAACTCTATTGAAGCCTTGATCCAGAAAGCTAGAATTCCTAGAGCTCTTTTGATCTTACCACATTTGTCCCACTTTTTGATGTTGGTTGCTGCATTTTTTGGCGTGTTTCACGTTCTTATATAGTGTATTAGGGTCTTAGGGTCTTGTCTATAGTTTTATTCCACTTTGTTCAGTTCTAAAAATAACCCCAAACCTTAAAATAGATGAACAAATTTACGCCTAGAAACCTTCTAGCATAATCGTGCCTCCAAGTTATTCCTCTCTAGCATGATCGTGTTCCATGGAGCACGATTGCATTATACTTCTAGCTTCCTCCATATTCTTTGTTATTTAATCTTTTGATTTCCAACACTCACAAACACATTAACCACCTTATGAAACATAAAGTTAAGGTTGAATTCATGCTTTGAACCACACAAACACTTAGAATATAAACAAATACACGTAATAACATAGTTCTAAACTTATGAATAGGATGATCATATAAGAAACACTTAAAAACACACTAAAATACCTATCAAAATACACTATAATCTATACCTATGAATCATATAGATGCAATAACTTATAAACATTTTAAAGATGGGTAGATCATTTTTGTTTTGATACTTGACATCCAATGAAAAATTTATAACCTAATCCATATGCCATATTGGAGATAATGGTTACACCATTTAAGCATATTTAGCTAGATAGGATAGGATAAAAGTGCAATTAAAAAATAGATGTTCAAGGTATTTAGGAACAAATTTACAAAGGACACAGAAACCACTGAGATAGTAGTTGTTGGAGTTATATAAATATAGTGTCTTGGAAAGCAAATGTATTTACATATAACTTAATCTTCTTTTAATTACCTTTCTAATGAAAATATTTATTATTAATAAACCAAAAGAGTTTGGTTTTATTTGTATGAGCATTATATATCAAGTCATATGGTACTAAGATTCTTTTGTAAGTACTAATATTGAATCAACAACTGAAGGTTCACAAATAACTCAAACAACAAACCCTAAAAAAAATATTTTATCTAATTATAATGTCATTAATATCCCCAACACCCAAACAATCTATGATAAATATGTTAGAAGAGAAAAAAATTAAAATAAGAACTAGATCGGGTGAGCTCCTCCTCGTCTTTGCCTGAATCTAGAAAATTTGGATGACAAGATGCTCTTTGCTCAATTGGGAATGAAAACCTTGATTCTCCACCTATCTCTACGCTCTCAATCTGTCTTTTATCTTCTAGAGGCTAGTTTCCACCACCCTCTTCAGCTTTAGGGATTTGTGACATTATTTATCATACGACCCTAAAAAAAAGTCAAACCTGTGTGATTCCTCAGGCTAAGCATCCGACGATGGTGGAAATTATCCTTGTGCTTGCTATGAATATAGGTGATCGTGATAGAAACTTTCTCCACAGATTTCCCATGATCGTGGGAAACATGCCCTTTCCTACGGTTATGGGTTCTTGTTCTTCAGCAGCTTCACTTCTCTTCTCTTTTTTTGATCCCTAGCTCAATTACAAAGGTGTTCACCCTCCATTCTTACACCAAAATGATCAACTCTTATCCTAAACTAACTTCAAACACAAAAGAACAACTATAAAGTTCAAACTAAACAAAAACATAGAAAATAAGTCCTAAAATACAATAAAACTAACCTATTATACAAGAAACACATGCTAAATACTTAGAAAAACACACACTAATGCACAATTATCAATTAGTCCCTTAACAAAATTTCTCATAATAAATCAATCTCCTTGTTGCTTGTTTAAATAAGTGAAGGACTTACCCCTGTAGTTTAAATAAAAGGCTTTAGTATTTCCTAAATATGTTTTAAAGTCATCATCTGTTTACTTAGACATTAGCTTTAAACTTGCGACTTCTTGAGCAAATAGAATGCAATCGAAATCACCCAAAATAACCACGGATCATTTTTGGAAGTACAAAAAGCCTTTAAGTCTCTCTAAAACTGTAATTTTTAAAAAGCCAAATTAGCAACATAAATTAAGGTGACATTGATAACCTCTTTTACTTATAGTATAAAGAAATTTGAGATTCAAGAGGGAATTAGTTTGTTAGTTATGGATAATCTTAATGACATCAAGATTGATAGTTCTCCCATTATAATGGGTTGAGTAACAAGAAATTATCCCCTATTTGTTACCAAGAAACCATATTGTTCTTTAATTTTGGTTTCCAACTGGATAATCATAGTGAGAATTATCTCCAAGAGTAAAATTCTTTACTTTCTTCATTGATATGTTGACTTGATTAAGATAGGAAAAACTGAAATTGAAATTGAGCTGCTTTTTTAATTATTATCCCTTTTGGGGTTCTCCTTATATTACATAAAATGTTCTCTATTACGTGAGCCTCCTTTGGACTTTCATTTTAGTTTCTCTCCTCCAATGTTGAGAGGGATTAGAAGTAGAAGTAAAGATTACTTGATCTGCATTTTTACTTATTTTAAGCATGTTTGAGTTCAAAGTATCAGCAATCTCTTATAATATATGAATAATAACAGGACTAGGATGGTTAAGAGAGTTCTTAGTAGGGGAAGAGGAAGTAGGAGGAAATAATGCTACCTCTTTTGGAAAAGAAGAGTTGGTAACACCTAAAATGTCAGTAATAAGAGAAAAAGAGGGAGAAGAGGAAGTACTAATTGCTAGAATGGAGTAAGGTAAATGAGAGGGAGTAACAAGTTTATAAAGAACGGGAGCAATAGAAGAGAGATTGGGTGTTCAGTTCATTCCCCACCATCGTTGTTGGTTTCATTATTAGCAATTAGAGATGCGGCACTTGCAATCTTTCATCAACAGAATCTTTATTTTGAGCAGGAAGTTGAACTGAAGATGAGCGACATGCCTTCCGTTGTGCTTCTTTTCTATTATGAATTATTTGCACCACTATACCGATTAATAATTCCCGGCGATAAATCAGCAAGCCCACAAAGTCAAAACCAGATGGCAAACTTACTCTCTTATAGCCACATTTGCAAAATGGTGATTGAGCTTCCAAACGTTACAGAAAGAACTGAACACGAAATATGGAATCAACGAACAAGGCATACGAATATGGATTAAATTTTGATAGACGTTATCATACTTTGGCCGTCCAATCGAGGAGCGAAAATCCCAAGGAGTTGTAGTAGCAGTTTGTCTAAGCCTTGCTTTAGGAACAATCAAGTATCTCATAGTTAATTATGTGATTATAAACTTTTCTGGGGATCGCTTATTGTTTTAATTAGTCCCATTAAACCGGTTAACTAGAAGGTAGGAAGATCACAGTCAAAGTTGCATCATGAGCGCGTGGATATATGTACGAGCATCATTAGAAGATTCGTACGACCATTGTATACATGTACATATTTGGTGTAACCGTAACTTTGCTTGGCATTTTTCTATAGTTTAGAAGAGCCTTCCCCTCCCCTTCGAAATTTTTATTAAAAAAGAGAAGGGTTAAAGGAGCTCCTAGGTAGCATGCAGTAATAGTAAGGTAGACAGGAGGGTTCTTAGTTCTGGGTAGAAGGATTAATTAGGTAGGATGGTAATAACCTCCAACCTTAAATTTGTTGATTTATGCCTTACAATCAATCGCTTTGGTTATAGTTTAGTGATAAATTATTTAAGGACATTCTTTATCTTGTACATGTTTAGATATATATGATAAAATCTATGAGATAATTGAACATTGCAAATGAAATTATAATGAGATTATAATTATGAGATTCATATTATATTTATGTATTATTTCTAAATATTTTTAGTCATTGTTCGATTAAGATTGGACATTAATAGAACGTAAAAGACTAGCACGTTTTGTTTTTCCTTATAAAAAAAGTAGTTAATTTAATAGGTTAAAGTATAGAGATACTTAAACAACTGTGTGGGTGTTTGCTAGAGAATAAGTTCATTGAATAGACCCGATATGAAAAATCCATTTGGAACATTACTTGTATGTCTATGGAATTCTCAATGTGATGATTGTATAAGTGATCCTTTGACTTAAGGTCATCAAAGTTATCTTGTATGAAGATTACTATGCTCTGATACTACTGTTGAGAAACAGTTGAAAAATTGTTTTCAAATCAAATTAAATTCCTATTCTAAATTAAATTTCTATTTGGAATAGGAATTTAATTTATTTAGAAATCGATAGTTTTCATCTAATTTAATTTTTCCAAGGAGTTGGAAATGTTATTTTAAATTATAAAGATAAATAACTAGAATCAAAAGAAACCTGATATTTTGTGCGTATAATTTGATTATGAGTGCATAAGATTCATACTTTATTTATATGTGTGTATATATATATATTGGATGCATCATTGTATGTTTTATATGCGTAATATTTTACATGTAATTTATGTTTAATGAGACGAACAAAATTAAATCCCTCGTTAAAATTTTAAGTATACATTAAGAACGTGATTAATTTGATTATGAGTGCATAAGATGCATACTTTATTTATATGTGTATATATATATATTGGATGCATGATTGTATGTTTTATATGCGTAATATTTTACATGTAATTTATGTTTGATGAGACGAACAAAATTAAATCCCTCGTTAAAATATTAAGTATACATTAAGAACGTGATTATTGCCTTCGATTGTTATAAGAATAAATCAGAGTTTTATTTATTGTATACATGATTAGTAAACTCAAGGCTGCTTTAACCCAAACATATTTAGTCTTATGACAATGGTTTTTACTTAACTAAACTTATGTGATTTGGATTAGCAAACTTATGATCACATGAATTTAAAGGCAAGGTTAGGAATAATATATATGATATGTTTTGACAAGAGTTGTCACCTAAGGGATCTAGGAGTCATATGAGATGTGATTGATAAAATGTTATCTACCTAATTTAAGTTTAGTTGGTTTGTTAAGTAAACTCAAGATTAACTATATTTGAATGAGATCTTAGCCCACTAGAAAAATTATAGTAATCTTTCTAGTAGGCTATTATTTCTAATAAAATAGTAGGAGTAACCAAATGTATGATTAAAGTCCTAATATTATTTAGTAGTCATGACATATAATTGATTACTTACTTTCTTACATTTATTTTGTTATTATTGAAAATTACCTTGTTTAGTATAGTTGATGCTAAGTTAGTGAACCAAATTTCTTAGACATAGGTGATGTTTGAGTAGAGTTCTTAAAAGTTAGAAAAGAAAATTGTATGCCCATTATGTAAATTTGTTACAATCCTTGTTGAGGATTTGGTGTAAAAGTTTTAGAGATATATTAAAATCTTATAGATGACAAGATGTATTGACATTTTAAGTTGATTAATGTCTCATAAACTTTGATGACAACATGTAAGATGTGTGTCAACATCATGATAACAAGATGCAAGAGGTTATATAAAGTAAACTTGAAAGGTATAGTACCTTGTTGGAATTACTCCATTAAATTTAGCATACTAAAAACATAAGTGCGGACTACAATTAAAGGCTTAGCAACAGTATGATAATAGTTGTCATTGAAAGAAAACGATTGCATGACTTTTTTTTGCCTATATGTGATATGATAGAGATCATATTAATTTCTAGTTTATGCTTATGTGTATTTGATATTGAATTTCGATTCAACAGTATTGTAATGTTCAAAGCATGATAAGAAATAGATTGTTAAGTAAAAGTTCTGATCTAAGTTTACAAATAGTTTGTATATGTATTGGATCAAAGGAGATTTATGTTTAACATAAATGGCAGAAATTAAAAAAATTGGATAACTGAGATTATCCTTTTATACTAGATTGATTAAATCAATATAACGAGAATCATAAAGTTATATACTAGGATATACGTATCATTTTGATTATTAATCATATAGAACTTGTAAAACTTGTATAGGTGAAGAATAACTAAATCAACCTTTGGCGAAATGATCATGATGGTATTGAATGGATAAATCTTATACATGTGATGTATTAGATTGAATAACAATTCATAAAAGGATAATATTATATTTCATTTTATTATTAATAAATTTATATGATATAGTCATTTATATTAAATGCAATAATGATTTAAAAATTTGAAAAGTTCAAGTTGTTTAAATCTAAATAAAAATAAAGCATTGAGAATGCTAAAGCACTTCAATGAGATCGTTGTCGTAAGTTTTAAATTTCCAGTTATCTATAGGGATTGAGATTCTTTAATGAATTCCTTCACAACTAAATTCATAAGTGTATAGATTTATGCAAGGAGTAAAATACAATATGAGATATTTTATGATGCAATAGTATTTGTTTTTAATCAATGCCTGGTATAATGACTTACCTTCTATAGTTCTAATTAAATCAATTAGCAAGATTTCATATTAGATATGAAATGCTAAGTCTTTGAAATAGTTAAAACTAATGATGCAAGGATGTGATGCTTAGTTGAAGCATATATTATCCATTTAGTTTGGAACTAAATTAAGTAAAAAAAAAGTGTTATGAGATATCCAAAAGATTGGATAAAATCTTACAGATTCATTAAACAAATTGTTTAATTCAATGCATACTTATAGGAGAATGGTTCTCAAGATAAGTAGTGGATGTAAGAAGGAATTTGAAAGGTTCAAATCTCATTAACACTACATCTAATTGGAACTAATGCTTTTAATGATACATTTGATGTATAGTTGAAAGGCTATAAGACGTTGAAAAATTCATTTTCACGATGAATTCAAAAAGTTTATTTTTGAGATGATTTTGAATTTATCACGTCTACAAGAAGGTAAGCGGGGTATAGTTTTCCTCTTCAATGGGACTATGTGGAGACATATTGCTCACAAAGAACAAAAGTTTTAACTTTCAATTGTCAAACATATAATTTTACAAGAACAACTTTTTTTGGATATGAAAAGGTAACAACATAATTATGGGAATTAGATCTATAGAGATAGATTGGATGTTGTTAACTTATTCTAAGTCCAAGTGCATAGATAATGTACTAAAGATGTTTAGTATTTAAGATATTAGATACTTGGAAGTATTAATGATATTCATCACTCTATGTTTAAGTTGATACTTAAGTTCAAGATGATAAGGATATAAATTTAGAAGTAAATCCTAATTAAGGTTTATTTACTTAGAACAATATCATTTAGGGTTGGAAAGGTTCCAATGTAGCAATGGTTGGTAATTAAGCCATAAAACATTTTTCATTAGTGGAAATGATCAATTGAATCAACAAGTTCTTTAGTGAATTTGATAGAGTTTCTTTGCATTATTTAAGACAGTAATGTACTATCAAACATTAGAGCCATTGGGCATACATAAGGAGCTAATGTCTCATCAAAGATCCAAGAATGTATTTAGGCAAATGTTCTCAATTATGATGATAATTAAGATAGGAGTTGTAAGACTTAAGCAAGTGCTTACTATAGAGAATCATGTAAAATTTTCTCATTAAGCCACTACCTCAGTAGTAGAATAATCGTCATATGGTGATATGGTATTAGATACTTAAACAATTGGCTTATTGAAAGTGAGAGATTGTTGGTTTATACCCTACAGCCAATCGATTTAATCGTAGTTTAGTGACAAATTATTTAAAGACATTCTTTATCTTGTTGGGAACACCGAAAATCCTGTTGATACGTTGACAAAACTAGTTTCGTTACTCAAGTTTAAGCATTGCTTATACTTGATTAGCATTTGTCAAATTTGTTGATTGCCCCATAGGAGATTGGGAGACGACCATTGGGAATTTCACTTCAAGGATTTGAGCCAAGGTAGAGATTGTTGATAATTGTCTCAAAGTCAAAAAATTTTAACTTCTCCAAGTCAGAAATCTCAGATTCTCAAAGTCAGAAATTGAAGCTTGCTTTCGGTGATTATTGAGTCAAGAATGGTGGCTTGTTTTTTCGGTAGATTTCGGTGGTGCAGCTGGTTTTCACATCCATTGAATTCTCTATAAAAGAGAAGCACAATGAAAGATATGAGAAGGAGAAGAGAGTAGAAGTTGTTTAGTGTGAGAGAGTAAAGAAGTTTTCCAGAAGTGAAGGAGAGCAAAATAATTTGAGAGGAAGGAGAGAGTTCTGGGGAGAGAGAGAGAAAATAATATTTTTTTTTTGTTTTCTCTTTCTAGTAGAAGTGGGTGAGCTTAGGTTATTTTGGGTCTTTTGAAAAATTGAGTGATAAACACTATTATATGCTCTCATTGATTATAGTAAAATACTCAGTCGTCTCCAAATTGAACGTAGACATTGTCGAACTAGTATAAAAATCTTGGTGTTCTTGTTATTGTTTTATTTTTCACTCCAAAATTTATTAACGTTTCCGCACAACAATCTTGACTTTTAGAATTTAGTAAAGTTAAACCTGTTGTAAAAACAAGAGAAGGATCTTGATTTTTAGAATTTAATAAAGTTAAACCGGTAGGAAAAACAAGAGTTCCGTCTCTTCGTAATCTCTGCTTTGTCCATGCTTCTAATTAACGAGTTATCTTCATCTTAGGCAAATTAAGATGTTGAGGGACGTGTGTCTAATTAAGTTTGATTAACAGTCTCATTACAAGTTTAATCAAAATCATTAGTAGAAGAAG
>JANITW010000009.1:5472166-5488819 GCA_027564335.1 Erythroxylum williamsii
ATGCATATAAATAATATTTAAAGTATATTAAACAATATACAAAGCATATTATATTATGTAAACATTTGATAACCATCTTGTAAGAAATTTTAGATAACCATCTTGTAAGAAATTATTTAAAGAGATGTCTCATTTTCTTGTAAGAAGTAAAACTAATATGAAAAATAAATATTAAAACATAAAAAAAAACTAAATAATATTATAACCCCAAAATAAATATTCAAGTTGAGTAAATAGTTAAATATATAATAAATTATGCATTTTATTGTAATACAAGAAGATTTGCAATATGTTCCTTCGCATCATTCATCTCGTTATTTTGTGGCTCATCTAAATGATTTTCTTCAACGTCTTCATTTCCATTGGTTTCTTCATTCGTAAGAAGTAATTCATCATTTTCATCATAGGGAGAAAACTCTTCATCCTTTTGAGCATTTAATCTTATAAAATTATGAATGGCCATTGAAGCAATTACAATTTTAACTTGCTTTGGAAAAGTTAAACTAGGCATTTAACGTATAATTTTTCACCTATTTTTTCAAACGCCAAATGTTCTTTTGATTGTGCATCTTAAAGAAGAATGTGCATGATTGAATATTTATTTCTTCTCTCTTGGAAGACTAGCACGTCGAAAATTAGGAAGATGATACCTCTCACCTTTGTATGGTCCTAAATAACCTTGCATGTGAGGATATCCTGCATCTATCAAATAATATTTTCCTATATTCCAAATTAAAAATAAATAAATAAAGAAGTATTAAATTATTAAGAATAAATAAAAATGCATAAAGTTATCCGTCATAAACCTCTAGGTGGATGAGGGAAGTGTAATCTATCATTACGCAAAGCCTCTATAAAAATTTGAGCATCATGCACTGTGCCTTCCCAACCAGCCTAAACAAAACTAAAGCACATATCAAAATCACATACAACCATTACATTTTGTGTAGGAATGACTTTTCTCCCAATATATTTTATTTGATTGGACCTTGGAACTACAACTGGGATATGTGTTCCATCAATTGTTCCAATGTAGTCTTTAAAATAAGGTCAATACCTTCTATCATCCTTAATTTTGCTTGGAATTTCTCTAAAAGTTGGATCTTTTGGTTTTATAAAATCAATCAACATACGTGAAACAACCTCTAATACTATTTCAAACCATCTAGAAATTGTTTCACCATAATGTTGAAATCTTTCTTGAACCATTCTATTGCAAAGTCTATGACCTAAAGTGATCAAAAATATAACCATAACGTCTTCTATTGTTACTTCTGTACCTTTCTTTAATCCATATGACTCATTCAACAATTTGCAAAATTTGATAAAAACATCCTTCTCCATTCTAAATTGTTGATGACATCTATCTCTATGGCCATTAAGTCTCTCCGTTACAAACATCCATCTAGTGTGAGGGGATGTTCTATATGGTTTTTTAATATAATATTTAATATAATGGTTTATGGTTAGTGTTACTCGAGTTTGAATCATATGCAAAATTTCTTCTTCAATCTCTTCATTATATTCATGATCATTGTCAGAATCATTATCAAAAGATGACATTTGTATCAAAATATATAAAAATAATAAATAATTAGCATATTGTATGATAAGGTAATATAGCAATAATCATAACACAATAATAATGAAGTACAATTTAATTCATTACAACAAAATTAACCAAATAGAAATTCAATACAACACATTACAAGTAGCAAATTCCAATACAACATATAACAAGTAGTCCAATATTAGTAACCAAATAAATGTTTAATTCATTACAAGCATCACAATCATTTCATATTGTTAAGCTATTTGATTTGAAGATCAACATCCTTTTTCGTCTTCAAAAATAATTTGGTAGCTAACATAAATAACTCACCTCCCCTTTCTATTTCATTTATACTTCGTAAGTTGTCCATCACCTAAAAAATGCTACAACCAAGTTCATCTCTTTTAATAGAGGTTACTGCAGTTATACTCTCTATTACATCACATATACGGTCAAAGTTGACGAACCAATCTCATTATTAATATTTCCAATTTCTTGATTGATAGTAAATTCTTCAAAAATGTTATCATTAAGATCAGTATCAACTAAACTTTCTTTAAATGATGCATAAGCATCATTTGGTACAAAACCTGAAGACGGTGCCCAAGATCCTTCCTCTATAGCTACAACATCTTTAAATAAAATATTCAGCTGCTCCATATATTTCAAACCTTTAGTTTAGAATTTGGTAGTCTCGGGATTTTTCTACAATAATATTGTTTAAGTTATTAAACTATCAAGTAACATTAGAACATTATAAATCTAAAGCTTAAATAGTTACCTTCAATTTCTTTTCTCACCATTCGTCACTTGCATCAATAGTTTGATTAGTAACATCCCATCCTAGTCCAGTTTCCTTACCTACTAAATTTGTCCAAAGTTGTCAATCCTTTTTTAATCCATCCCATTTATTCTTAAATTATTTGTATTCATAGTTCTTCTTAGTTTCATGAGCAAACTTTGAAACTATATTTTTCCATCCAATCTTGTTAAAGTGACCATTTGATCGATTTTCAGCTAATGTCTCTTCCACAAAAATTTTGATTAAAATTTCAAGAGTTCTATCATTCCACTCCGTTTTAACCATTTTTTTCAATTTATCCCCACCTTGAATATCTTGACTTGGAATTAACATTTTCTATCAACAATAAAATCCCCACTGCATATAAAAATGAATTTAACAAGTATAAGAAAATATAAAAGTATAACCAAAATGACATAGACAAAAGCATAATAAGCATTAAATCTTTTATGAGCTCAGCATTAGAAGCATAACAACAACTATAAAAGTTTATGCACGTACAGAAGTAAAGAAATAAGGAGTTGCTATCTCAAATATAAATTACTCATCATTTATTATTTTCAGTCTATATTTAAAAACAATTTTACATGCCTACTTTGAATCATTGAATGCACTTAAAATAACTAGATAACTACTTTAAGGAACTAGCATTTTGATGGAATCACAGTTTTAAAAAATTCAAACAACATAAGATATAAAAAAAAGACTGCAAATTATATAGGCAATGGGTTGCTCCAGAAGCTCTTCATGTACTGAATAATATGAAAGTCACAAAGCTGTCAGTAGCCTCATCATGTTCACAAATGGGTCATTTTCCTCTTGAAAAATATACCCTCAATAGGTTCATCTGCGTTGTTAAACGCTTTGTAGACGTACAACGCAGACGAAGACGTCTGCATTCAACACAGACATTTCGATGCAAACGTTATTGTGAGTTGTCTAACTTATGAAAAATAACATCGAACTAAATGTAGACTTGACATTGTCTGCATTGTTAAACGCTCTGCAGACGTTCTCTGTGTGGTCGTTTGCGTTCTGCGTTGAACAACTCAAACGCTACTGTGAGTTGTCTAACCTATGAAAAATAACATCGAATTAAACGTAGACTTGTTAAATAAGAGGAAAAATAACAAGAACTAACCTGTGAGCTGATCTGTGGGTGTCTTGAGAGAAGATGAGTTCTGCGTGTTTGTAAACAGAAGAAAACCACAGACAGAGAAGAGTCGTTTTAACTTATGTTATATACAAAAGTGATGCGAAAATATCTACCCCTAAAAGCTAAAATTTGGGCTTTTCTAAAAAGCTCCAAATTTGAGCTTTTGAAAAAGCTACATTTTAGCTTTTAAAAAAGTTATTTCTACTTCAAAAGTGCTTTTAAAGCTTACAGTCAAATACTCATTGTTTCCTTAAAATAGCTTTTGTGATAGAAAAAAGTACTTTTGGAGCCTTCAAAAGTTGAACCAAATGGGCTCTAAGTGTATATAACTATATATATATAGTTCCAGATAAAAAAAGAAAATAAAATAAATAAGTAATACATCATAATTTTGTGATAATAACAAAACAACAATTTCTATCACTCCCCCTTAAGATGAGGCAAAAATATTATGAAGGCCCATCTTGCCAATCAAAAGTGAAAAGCTTGTCCCACTGAGACCCGTCGTCAAAATGTCCAAAACTTGTTCATTAGACTTGACAAATCAAACATTGATTGACCAATCGTCCATCTTTTTCCCGTATTAAGTGTTGATCTATCTCAACATGCTTGACTTGATCACGCTGAATTGGATTCGAAGCTATCTCAATTGTAGCAGGATTATCACAATGCACCTAGCACAGAGACTCGTCAAACACCCTCAACTCTAGGAGTAAACGCTTCAGCCACAACATTTCACAGGCCCCTAGTGCCAAGGCTTAGAGCTTTGCTTCAACTGTAGACCTTCCAACTACACTATGTTATTTACTCCGCCGGCTCACCAAATTTCCACCCGCAAAGATGGAGTATCCAGAAGTAGATCGACAGTCATCAATTGATCCAACCTAGTCTACATCATTAAAAAACTCCACCCTTGTACTATGATGTGGAGTGTACAATATACCTCGACCAGGGCAACTTTTTAAATATCGGGGTATCTTGTGAACAATCTCCATATGTTGTTGTCTAAGATCATGCATATAGTGGTTTACAACACTCTTTGTAAAGGCAATATCAGGGCATATATGTGAGAGGTAAATCAACTTACCCACCAACCTTTGATACCACCCTTTCTCTACAACTGACCCAGTGCCAACAACCACTTTAACATTCTGATCAATCGGGGTAGCAGTAGGTTTACAACCCAACATGCCAACTTTTAAAAGATTAAGAACATATTTCCTCTTGGATAGAAAGATTCCAAGTGAAGAGCTGACCAAAGAAATAACAAAATTGGCCCAAGTCTTTGACTTTAAACTCCTATGATAATTATTTCTTCAACTTTTTAATCTTTACCTCATCGTCACCTGTTTCTATAATATCATTAACGTACACAATTAACACCACTAGCTTACCTCCATTGTATTTGTAAAATAAGGTATGATTAACATAACTCTACCGATAGCCTATTTGCTTGGTAGCAACACTGAGCCGATTAAACCAAACCCGAGGTGACTATTTCAATCCGTAAAGGGATTGTTTTAATTAACACACCTTTTCAACTGTATTAACACTCTCAAAACCAAGAGTTATTTGCACGTACACCTCCTCTTTCAAATCACCATGTAAAAACGCATTTTTCACATCAAGTTGATAAAGTGGCCAATTTCGATTTGCAGCAAAAGTGTTGGGCACCAATTCTAGAACCTAACTCTTGCTTTGATACCATAACTGTTGGACACCAATTTTGAAACCTAACTCTTGCTCTGATACCACAACTATTGGACCCTGTTTCCGGAGCCCAACTTTCGGAATCGTAAAATGAGTGCTTGTGCTTATTACCATGCATGGTTATTCCAATTAACCCTCATTAGTCATCCTTAGTTCATCTCATTCTCTGATACCGTAAGTGTTGGGCCCTATTTTCTGAATCATTCTTATACTGAAACAAATATTCTATGCTCAACTTCCATCCAGATATATTCACAATGTCGAAGCATGTTCAGTAAAATAACACAAGTTCATACTATTCCAACAGATTCCTTCACTTTCCTTCAATCAAAACCTTTTTCTAATCAATTCAAAACGCTTCCAATTTTTGTGGAGAGATAGCAGAATGTGTGAGAAATCTATTGTCTTAAGGATCATTTTGTTTAGAGGTCGGATAACAAAGATTGGGCTGAAGGAATCAAACAAGGTTTCGTCCTCAATTATAATGAACTTGGTTCAAAACAATAGCATAACTTCCTCTAGGGATATCAAATCAAGGTCATTCTTGAAGGGTTCGAAAGAGGACATTAATATCTATATCTTTCATGAAGACATTGAAGTGAGATTTTTATCGTCTAAAGGGTCAAAATTGGACCAAACGATACATTATAAACAGTGGCCAGAAGAAGGTTATGAACATTATGCAGAAGATATATTGCAATTAACATAGCTTTCTCTAGAGATATCGGATTAAGGTGTTCTTTAGATGATTCGAAAGAGAACTTCGAGATCTACAACTTTTATATAGACCTTGAAGACAAATTTGATCATCTACAGGGTCAAAAATGGGACCAGATGATAGGATCAGATGAACAATGCACCAGATCTCAACTCATTAAACTCTCAAATGATTTCATTAAACTCTCAAATCTCATCTCATTTGTCTCATCACCTTCAACTACATTTGATTAATCATAAATCCTATCTTCCTTTCCGTGACATCTCACTTATGCATATATATATATATATCAATGATTTATGTTCCAAAATCATCAACTCAAGTAAATTACTTCTTCACGTATGTCTAATTTCAACTCACATCATCCATGCATCATTCACATTTCATTACATCAAAAGAATAAAGTTTTACAAATCTTTAACGACATTCCAAGCTACATTACATCATCGTCTCAAAATCTCAAATTACAATAGGGCCTTGAACAAACAAACTTGTTGCTTTCCCAAAATCAACTCAAAATACAAAATAAGCAAATTTGGAGAAATTTCCTTAGGCTAACAGTTTATAACAAAAAACAAGTAAAACCTTTGAAAGCATTTACTTGTCACATAAAATTCTCTTTGAGTTCATAAAATACATGTTTCTCGAATTCTTATTGTGTAGTCAAATTTACAAACCATAAAACATTAATGCATCAAACTTGCTCACAGATCATAAGCACATAAGCACATCAGAATGGTTTGGGTAAATCCATAAACATGACGAACTACACATTTTTACATAATGGTCCTGTGTATTCGTAAACTTGAGGCACTATCGTAATCCCACATAGTGGTTTTGCGTAGGCGTAAACTTGAGGGAGTCCATGAAGGAGTTCCGTGCCACTGTCAACGTGCACGTGACATTCTTGAATGGATTACACCAAACCTACATAACATGTAATTCATGAATTGAAAACTATTTACCCAAAATGGCACTTTTCTGAATCTTGACTTTTCATAAACATGAAATATTTCGAAAACATTTTCGAAAACATGATTCCATAAACAAGTATCTTTTCACAAAAATTCATTTTCAAAATCTTTTTACACATCAACACAGTTCATAAATCAAACAGATAACAATTTCTCAATTCATTTAAGAAGCGATAGATGCAACACTTATGATGCAATTGAAATCATTAAACTTTCTTAATTCAAAGAAAACACGTAGTGGCTTATTTACTCTATTATAAGCATGTACCCACCTTGATTTCCTTGCTTATAGACTTGCTCAAAATGTCTCTACTCTTGTTTCTCTTGACTTTCTTGATTTCCTTGATTCTTTACCAAATGAAGGAATCTTTGACTCAAATGGAAGCTCTTCTCTTTCTCTTCCTTTTTCCCTCCTTGAACAACCTCAAAATCTCTCTTGAAAGTTAAGAAAATTGAAACCCTAGCTTGTTTTCTTTTCTTTTCTCTCAACCACCAAAATCTCTCTTCTTTCTCTTTCTTATTTCTCCCCTTCTCCCCCAATTCACGTTTTCTCCTTCTCTTAAATGTATGACCACATTTTCCTCTTTCAATCCTACCCTTAATGAGTGTGCAATGTCCATTTTACACTTCCTTATATGCCTTATGTTCTTTATCCTTAAGTGTCTTACCAAAAACACCCTTGAACATTCTTATAACCTTAACACTTTAATTCCACTTACCCATTCAATAAATCCTACTTACTTTGACATAATAATTAGCTCAAAAAAATTTAATCTATCAAAACCTCAAAAATCATTTAAATCATGCTTATTCATCAAGAAAAAAATTTGGGGGCCAACAATATATATATGGATTCTGAATAGTAATAAATGTGACTTAAATGTTTGTGAATGAAATGGGAAAAAAATGCATTTTAGAATGCTTATGATATGTTTAATGCCTTTAACGAGTTGGATTGATTGTCCTAATATACCATTTTCTTAGAGTATGTTCT
Organism: Erythroxylum williamsii; assembly: GCA_027564335.1. Lineage (NCBI taxonomy): Eukaryota > Viridiplantae > Streptophyta > Magnoliopsida > Malpighiales > Erythroxylaceae > Erythroxylum > Erythroxylum williamsii. The sequence continues at coordinate 5,480,073 of JANITW010000009.1, forward strand.
CGAATATCCTTTGGTATGTTCGGCTTTACGCTTTATAGGAGTGGTATGTTACAAATGGGACTAAAGTGTCAAGGAAAATATTTATATATATAAACTAAGATCATTAATGAAGATGGTTAAGCATTATAACTTAAAATGGAAGAGTAAGCATAAAGGCCTCCAAATAGTACAATAAATAGTTTGCAAAGTTTTATGGAGACACAAGTTGATAAAAAGAAGGAAAGAAAAGATCTTTTCCTCAAAAATATGAGTTATAAAGATTTATTACATTATACTTGTTTAGTGAAAGAAGAGATAAAGTTAACAAAGTGGCATGCAAGGATGAATAAGACATTGGTGACCTTAGATTAAGAGTAGATTATATGGTTATAAGGGTAATATGATTTTTGAAAGTGAAAAGGATTTCAGTAGAGATTTTGGTGGATGTCCCCAGCTAGAATATGTATCATAATTGTGGGGTCATTCATAACATAACAAGGAATAAATTCAATTAAATAAGAATTGTCTTTGTAAACATGCATTATATGATGGATTCATGATGAGTTTAGGTACAACTAAAACTTTGATATATGTAAAGGGTTTAGGTGTATCGATAGTATGAATGTCTATTGGAAGAGTGTTACAATTAATAAATCATTTGATTTAAACTTTGATATATAGTCACAAATTAAATAAATTATGGAATGAGAATCATGTGAATTGATGGATTAGTATCAAGTAACCATTCGATGATATCCCTTAACATAAATGAGGACAAGTCAGGTTTTAGTTGAATTTTCAAAGAAAAAAAATCTATGTAAAATCTTTAGGTCGGATTGATTATTTGTTAATTCATAACACCTAAATTTGCAATAATATATCCCTATTTCCAACATATGCAGCATTATTCGCATAAGGTTATTATAATTTTATTATTTTTAGATAATAAGAGTTTTAGATTGAGATATATGGCCTCATCGATGGAACTAATTGAGGGTTAGTGACACATAAAGAACCATTGCTTGTAAAGGAGAAGCTTTGCATATAAATAAGTGAGCGATGGTAGTAAGTTGTGATTCATGATAATAGTGATGAAGGCTTCATAATCTATTGGACAATCTATTGAGGGAGAAGAGTAGTCTTCATTGAAATTAAGGTCTTTGACTGTCATGAGGTATTTTATTATAAAGGAGATAATCTTAAGATATTCTTTGATAATGGAGTGATTTTTTTTGGTAATGTGAAAGTGTCGTTTCAGAAGTGAAGAACAAGAAGTTGTTTGTTCCAAGAAGCAACTTTCGAGTGTTGTCCAAAGTTGGCATAAGGTGGTGCATCCTAGAATAAGAGAGACAATAATAGAAGAACAAGGTCGCAGTCATAAAACAATATGCCTAGTTATCATTCTTTTATCATTAATGAATTTTTTTTAAGTTGGTATATGTACTGGAGCAGGTCTCATTAATTTTAGGTGAAGGAGGTGTGCTACCATAGATGTATCTAGAATAGGCTTTAGTTTTAGTTACAAAAGATATTTCATAGCTAAAAATTTGTTTTATGAAACTAGGTCCATAGTAAAAAAAGTTGCCATAAGTTATTTTCATAGTTAAAAAATTTTTGATACAAAAGGTTATTTATAGTTGAAAAAAGTTTCCAGAAGCTGTTAGTTATGAATATAAAATGTAGCTTACTCTAAACATAGTTAATGTTTAAAAAAACCAAAAAAAATTATTATTGGAGATACTATTGCAATAGTCTATGATTTTAAAATTTCGTTGCTAAATAGTAACTTCTAGCTACCAATTTCAAATCACAGCAAAAGAACTTTTATTCTTTTTTCTTGTAATGATCTAAAGAAATTTCAAGTCAATAAAATTATTGATATAACTTGATCCATAAACATATATTGTTTTTTAGTTGATTTGAGAAATGGATTTGAGTGAGAAAATATTAGAACATAAAGTGAGTTTTGATACCATGGTGAAGAGTATATAGAGAAATGTATTTTATATTACACTTAAATGAATTTGTTAGGATATGCCTTATAGACAACTTTTTTGGTTGTAGTTTAGTGATAATTATGTAAAGGCATTCTTTATCTTATACATGTTTCATAAAATGTAGCTTATGCACTGGATATGAAAAAAATTGTTTAGATGTATATGATAAAGTCCATGAAACAATTTTACATTACAAATGGAATTATAATGTGATTATAATTATTATATTCATATTGCATTTATGTATTATTCCTAAACCATTCCTAGTCATTGTTCTATAAAGATTAGGCATTAATAGAACGTAAAGAGGTTATCATATGTTATGTTTTTCCTTATGAAGAAAGTAGTCAAACTCATAGATTAAATGTGGAGACACCTAAACAAACGTATGGGCACTTTTCAAAGAACAATCTCACTGAATTGACCTAGAAATTCATTTGGAACATTACTTGTCTTTCTATGGAAATTCTCATTGTAACGATTTATTTAATGATCCTTTAACTTGAGGTCTCCAAAGTTATCTTGTGTAGGGATTGTTATGTTTTGATACTACTTATGACCTATTTAATCATGGGACTTTTAGTTAGTAGTCATTGGATGTACCATGAACTATATAGGGGTAGTTAAGTTATCAAGATATGATTCATCACCCTAAAGTAACTAGTGAGAACGTTCTGTTGTTTTCAATTAGTATTAATTTGGGAAATCCTTAGCCAAGGTAGAATGATATTTTGTAAATAGTTTATAAATTTCATTAATGCAATCAACAACTAATGGCAGAGAACTAATATGATTGGACTCAAAATAGAGTAGACATTAAATTCATGCTTTATATCTAATCGGAACATTATATAATGACTATTGTGCCACATTAAGTTCTAAAAACCTAGGTTATCCTACTCGTAAGTATACAAGGTAATTGTAGTCAAATACTCAGGGTTATCTCTCAAGGAGGTGAAACTGGTTCACTCAAATTAATTTCAAAATAAAAATAAAAACAAATGCAATCCCAAACACTCTATCCCGATATGTTGAATAAAAGGTTTTAAAGAAAATTAAGCAATTACACTAAAAATAAGCTAATTTAACTAGAAGTAAGAACGATTTGATCAATCAATTTGGTGAACTATTAAGAAATTAACTTCACTAATTTAATCTCCTATGTAGGGCTAAGGTGAATTAATTGGATAATTGCCTTGATAAAATTACCAATTAGGTTTTAAATCAATTTAAATAATAAACTAAATATAATTTTCGTATTCGACAAGTTTATCTTCCAAAATCAATTATGTAAACCCAACTAATAATTACTCACTTAAGTTAATATATTACTAGTTCATAACTTAAGTGTTTATAGTTTCTCATTATAATATTATTCATTTAATATCAAGTTGATGCACAACTTGGACAAACTATTTCATCCAATAAGTTTAAAAACCACAGAAAATATCAAGACAATAAAACAATAACTCAATCATACATAGTCCACTAAATTAGATTCATTAATTCTCAAGAATAGGCAATCAACTCATAATGAAATGAAAATAGTTCATCATCCTCACAATCTTCAATCCTATGTTCAATAGTAAACAAAGAAATATAAAAGAGATAACAAAGGAAATAAATAGAAGATGGAATATCAAGTAGTAACCGGGTAAATAAGTTCAACAAAACATAAGATAAAATGGGCTTAGCAGTATCAGCAGAAGATGAAATAAGAATGAACAAAAAAAAAGGACTCTCAGACGAAGAAGTTAACGATGAATCTCCTGCCAAGATTAAGCTATCTAATGATAGCTCTAGCCTTCTACGTATGCCCTTTGCCTAAAACAATGGTTGCTCACTTTATCTCTACTATTTTTCTCTCTTTCTCACCTGACTTTGTTTGTTATATTTCTCTTCTTTTTTCACCTCTATTCTCCGTTATTTTCTCCTCCTTTAGCTTTTCAGCCTCTTTCTGCCTCCTTTTCTGTTTATAAACTTTTCTATTTATCACGATAGTCTAGGTTTAGGTTTTATTTTAATATGCTATCACCTATATGCTTAACACGTGTGATATTGATTTCAGTGAAGCGAATGTGCACGGGCGTGACAAATTTGTATCCCTTATAAGAGTCATTGTTACACCCATGATAAGGTTTGTCATAGGCATGACACCTTTGTCATACCTATATCAAAACTTGTCATAGGCGTAACTCTTTGAACACATCATCTTTCATGTATATTTTTCCTTTTTTTTTAGGCAACCTTCACAAAATACTCCAAGATCCTCAATTCATTCAAATTTTGATTAAAGCATAAGAATTTGTAACTAAAATACAAAATATAAAGGCTTGCAAAATCAACAAAAATGAGTCACAACAAATCCCCCATACTTAAACTATGCTTGTCTCGAAGAAAAATTAAGAAAACTAAACTATACACAACAAAAACAACATTTTTCCTAAATAATCGTCAAAGATATCAACAATCATTTTAATAAACACAACCTGAGAACTTAAAACTCATAATACTCCATGAATAAAATATTCTCCGCATACTTAGTCAAAATTAACAAATTCCTCAATTCAAAGAACCATTACCAACTATGATAAACACTCACTCCAAGGAGTTTAAGTTTTAAAGAGGGAAAATATAGAGAAGAGATATAATTTGTTACAATTATACCAATTTTTAACTCAATAGACAACCATAAGCTATGATTCCTCCACACTTATTCAAGAATTCCTTAAACCTAGTCATACCATTTCAAATGCTCAACTTGCCCTTATGGTAGGTATAATGAAGAGGATAAATAATTAAGGTTAAGGCTCATATTTTGGGTTTAAAGAAAGAAAGGATTTCATGTTAAGCTCAAAGGGTGTTCATTAAGGCTAAAATTATGATGGCTTTTTAAGCAAAAATGGGTAAATCCTAATTACCTTTATCATTTCAATCTTTACATAAGATTATGTGATCTCTACTAGTATCCACAAGCTAGTTCTAGAGTTCCTTAATCATGAAACAACACTCTCAAAAAAGAACACTTGAATTTGGTGTTTAATATTTCAAAAAGACTCAAAACCTTACCAAAGAAAGTGTCATTCATCCATCATAACAAGTTAATGTCATTTAAATCAAAATCAAGTCAATCAACCTGAACATGCAAGTATAATTATTCACTCATATTATAAATTTCTAATCTTGATCAAGTTTACTTCATGACCATGCATCTCTAACTATTAAATGGGAAAAACACACAATATATAAAAAAAATTGATTAAATACTACGCTCCACTTATATATCACGTTACCCCCAATGTGATAAGAAAATAAAAGAGGGATCTGAGATGCAAAATAACTCAAACAAGGACAAACATTAAATCGAAAAGAAACTAAGCTAACAAGCAATAAAAAGAAAAAAGATAGAAATATAATAATAAGGTGGGGTTGGTGTGTTATGTTGAGCTTTGGCTCATTATGGAGTATGGTGAACTATGATGAGGAGTGGAGGATGTTTGCGAGGAAGAAAAATAGAAGAGACTAAAAATTAGGGTGGGTAAGGATTGATTTTTAATTAAAAATAAAATAATTAAAGATGAAAGGAATAACTACTAATTGAAAAACAAAACAGAAATTATATGGTTTCCCTCCCATTCAGTGCTTATTTAATGTATTACAGTTAGATGTCTTAATAGTCATGCTCTCTTTCGGTAGGTAGCATTCTTCTCCTCATTTGGATCTGTCTCTAAGAATTTTTCAAACTCTCCCTTAGTTGCATGGTCTAGCAATTGGCAATACTCATTGATCCTTTTAGCCAAGTCCAATTCCCTTTCTTCTTCTTCCTGCAATGCAAAATCAAAATGATGTATTAATTTGATCAACAAGAGAACATACTTTAACACAAAATGATGTCGTTTTTGTTTACATTTAACTCACCTGAAAGACCCCTCCCCCTGCGTCTTCTTCTTTGTTGCTCCTCTCTCCCCTGTATTTTCTTCCTGCTTTTTTCCTATCTCCGGTTTCTCTATCGTGGACTCCTCTTTTACTCGTCATCATTTGTCTTCTTCGACTACTGTCATTATGTGCTTTGACGGAGGTATTATTGTAGCCCTTCATCTTTGTTGTTTCGTGTGATGTTGGATGTATTTAGGTATTTAATAACATTCGTTTATTTGGGTATTTTGTGATTGGAAGACAATTTTAATGTATAAATGTTAGCTATGGAAGGGACAAGATATGATTTTGGTTGTGATGTTAGGATGAATTTCTGATGCATTTAAGGTATTTGATGAAATGCCTGTTATGTTGAAGTTAAATGAAGGGAGTGTTTTGTGTATGTATGGGTTCATTATTTAAATTGATAGAAATATATTTCTTTCAATTATGGGAGTGTTATAACTTTTATACTAGTCTTTATAATGAAAAAATGAATCATTCCTACATTGAAAAAATAAATCTTCAGACCTCTATAGAACCTTTTAGAGTCTCTTACATACCTAGTTGGTATCTGTAGTATAAACCTTCCCTTATTGTCAAACCAACTTCTTCCCTATTTTCCTTGACATATAGAGCATACCCTAAATAGGAGGGATTGATCGATGATGAGTTTTGATGGAACAAATTCACAACTTTACCATATTAAGAATAGATAGAAAAAAATTTAAAAAAGGAACTATAAAGTCCTAATCTAAGAATGAAACATTAGAGATTGATTGCAGGATAGGGAAGGTGTTAGGCACCTAATCATGCTCATCTAAATAATTACCTAGGCTTATGAAAATTTTTACAGATTTAGGGAAAGATTCAAAGAAAAAATGTAAGATTGGTAGGATGAAAATGTAAGACATTTTGTTATTCCTTTGATAACTTAAATTGTGTAATTTAATTTGCTATTACATAATTGATTAATTATTGATGAAAGACTAGTTTTATAAACATTTAAATAGTATTTAAATTATTAGGGTTAATTTTGATTATTATGATTGATAATACTTTTTTGTTAACTATATGTATTTAAAATTTTGATATATGAATAATAAAGAGAATTCACACACTTTGTGTTTGTTAATAATTTACCCTTCTTTTTATATATTGTTTTAAGTCAAATTCCCTTAACGATAGTCGTGTTGATTATCAAAATGAAAATTATAATTAGAATATTCTATAATATTCTGTATAGTTTTGTAGATAATTGAAACCAAGCAAGTCAGAATTGGTTTGGTCTAGTAATATTTTTAACATTACTCCCATTAAAAGTAGAGGTGAGCATTCGGGTAATTCGAGCCGGATTTTTACTGTTCGGACGCGGCCCGAATTACCCGAAATTTTTTTCTCTTACCCGGGCCGAATTCGAACTTTCAATTACCCGAACTTACCCGGCCCGATTTACCCGAATTATCCCAGCCCGATTTACCCGAATTATCCTAATTATCCTATTTCATAATTTTTTTAAACCTAATTCGGGTAATGGGACCGGCCCGAATTTTTTCGGAGTTACCCGTCCCGGCCCGAAAATAATTCGGGTAATATCCGGGCCGGCCCGAATTAGGTAATTTCTTTACCCGAATTAATTCGGGCCGGCCCGAATAATGCTCACCCCTAATTAAGTCCACATATTTCTATTTCAAAAAAAACAAAAATATTTTCTGGTTTGTTTGCTTTAATATATTAAAAATATAACAAAACTATTAAACAAGTGTATTATATTAAATACAAAATATTCTTTTCGCAGGCACTATATTGTGTTGAAGAGCGTCGCTTATCCTTCTTCTTTGTAACATGGAGTTGTCCATCCATCCAGGTAAGCCATCCAACTAATATCTACCATATGCATTGCTTTAATAATACGATTCTCATGTGTTTGGGTTTTGTATGAATGCAAAGGAGGTTCTGATTTTGTGTTGTTGTCTAAAATATTCTTATAATCATTGATGAGTTTTTATGCTCTTCTTTAATAGTCTAAGTATTTACTGTATATGGAATGAGTTTGAGTTCTTATAGATGAATTGAGGCATAACTAAGTCCTTAGCACGGAACATAGGCTTGAAACCCATCATGCAGCTCCTATGAGGGTTATCAGTAAAAAATTCTAAAAGCCTAGAAGTCATAGCAAGAACTTGCTTTCTTGATTCACAAGTGTAAACAATGCCACATACCATAGTATTGAAATCAATTTTAGGTTATTAATTGAAACATAAATACTTCAACTTCAATGTGATTAATTCAAACTTAGTATTAACAGAAGAAATTCATAGGTTTAATAGACAAGACAGTTCTTTGCATAATAAACCCCTAGGTCAGTATATAAGCTAGAAACCTATGATGCAACTCTCGTGAGACTTATCGGTGAAAAATTCCAAGAGCCTAGGAGTCACATCGAGAATATGCTTTCTTGATTCACAAGTGTAAACAATGCCACATACCATAGTATTGAAATCAACTGTATATGATTAATTCAATCATAAATAGTTCAACTTCAAAGTGATTAATTTAAACTTAGAATTAACACAAGAAATTCATAGGTTTAATAGGCAAGACAGTTCTTTGCATAATAAACCTCTAGGATGGTATATAGGTTAGAAACTTTTAATGCAGCTCTCGTGTTGGGCCCGGGCCACGTAAGTCCATTCCCGAGGCAGCCCCTCGGGTCGCGCCTGCGACGGGCGCTCCATATACCTTTGGACCCGATCCCAACATCCATACAAGAACCATGCGATTCTCACAATCATATAACAATACATACATATACTCACACATTCTAAACATGCATTCATCGTCTCAAATTCATAA
>JANITW010000009.1:5507058-5523491 GCA_027564335.1 Erythroxylum williamsii
ACCAAAATCAATCAATCTTTTCTTTAATTTTTATGTTATTACCTTAAATTAGAAGTTATTACGAGTATTACTATTTAACTAATTTGGTCTCTGTGGGATCGATATTTTTACTACTTGACGATAGAAACGTGCACTTGCGTTTACGACCAACAACTTTAGATTAAGAAGCATAAGAGTGAGTGCTTGGACTGTAACCTTTTGGGACATAAGGTGGTTATTGCAAAAGGAGTGTTTTAAATATCTAAGATCTATCGTCGAAAACAACAGAGAGATTAATGAAGACATAGTTCACCGGATCAGATCATAGTGGCTTAAATTGAGAAGTACATTATGAGTTTTATATGATAAAAAGATACCACTCAAGGTTAAAAGTAAATTCTATTGTTAGCAATTAGATCGATTATGTTCTATGGGGTAGAGTGCTGACCTATTAAATAAATATATAATCATAAGTTAATGGTGATGGAGATGAAGAAGCTCTATTAAATGTGCAACCTTACTAAAAGAGATAAGGTTAGGAATGTATGATGAGAGACAAATTATAGGTAGCTAATATTATTAACAAATTAAGAAAGACAAGGCTTAGGTGCTTTGAATATGTTAAGAGGAGACATCCAGACATTCTATTAAGAAGATGAGAGAAGATTGCATTTAGAGACAGGAAGATGAAAAAAAGTGAGGCCTAAGAAGAATTAGATAGAGTTGATTAAGAATGATATGGTAATGTTGTAACTTTCCGAAGATATGACCTATAATAAAAAACTTTGGCTTATCATAATTCAGATAAATGATCTCTCATAAAAAGATCTTTGTAGTTCTCATAAGTCTTTTAACTTTTTCCTTTTATAGTTAACTTAATTTGTAAATAAACAGTACTTACCTCTTAGAGATTTAAAATAAGCCTTACCTACCTAGCTTGATTTAGTAGTTATATTATATTATATTATAATTACTATTATTAATTTTCTTATTATCATCATTATTATTTTCATTTAATTATTTATAATGTATATTTATTATTATTGTTTTTTCACTTTATGTGGGTCATTTGAAAAAAAATTATTAGTTAAGAGTAAGGTTTAGTAGACTTTTCTAAGTGAGATTTTTATTAGATTTTTCTAATTGGTGTATTCTATCGAGGGAGGAGGAGGAAATGTAGAAGAAGCAAAACAGAAGTACTACAAGAAAAAGGTCGATTAACGATGGAAAATTGCGATGGAAAATGGTAAAATTTTGTCGATAATAAAAATTTGCGACGGAATATTCTAATGGACAAAAGGAGTCTGAAAAACGGTTGTCGATAAATTTACTGGCCTTACATTTTACCGATAATTTTTGGTGTTCCGTCGGTAAATATAATGGATTTTACCAACAGAATTCTATTTTCCATCAGTAAATAATTTTAATTTTTTTTAAAAAAATCCGACATTAAATATAAGCGGTATGCTACGCTTCTACATACCAACATGGCTTTACCAATTCAAATGCTCTGGAATGAATATTCTTATAGGTTGTCACTTGTGTAGAAGGCTTGACAACAACTTCTTTATTCTACTACTAGCAATTTTGATGGGAGCTAGAAACAATGTTCTGAGCTATTTAGCTTATTTAAGCATCTACAAAAAGAAGAATTTTATGCTAATCTTCTAACACTGTTGAGGATCAATAGAAGTAGAATTTTGTTTGTAAAACTAGAGTAGACTTAAATACTCACCTGAGTTTGATAAGGAAAAAGTTGTCTTTATGTTATATGAAAAAATATATGACAATAGTTGCAAAAATACTTCCACCGAAGGATATAATGACAATGACTGGAGAAGACAACGTCGATGATCAGAAAAAGAGTTCACAACAGAGAAACCGGAGAGAAGAAAATCGAAAAGGAGATGCAAGAAGAAGGAAGAAGAAGATGCAGGTGGGGGGGATATATCGGATGAGTTTGAATTTAAAAAGAATTTATTGACGAAATTTACCGATGGAAATTTTCGTAGGTAAACTCAACATTTTTTTATTCCACAAATAATTTCTGCCTTTTTATTGACGAATATTTTATACCGTCGATAAAAAAATTTACCGACTGAAATTTCCGTAGATAAACTCAATTTTTTTTATTCTGCCAATAATTCCCGCCTTTTTACCGACGAATATCTTATACTATCGCTAAATCCTTTACCGACAGGAATCTTATATCGTCGCTAAAGTTCATCACAAAATTTGTTGAGATGATTTTTCTCCATATTTAGTGACGGATATTATTCCCGGTGCTAAATGAAAATTTTCTCGTCAATTTTACCGTCGGACCTGGATTTCTCGTCGGTAATTTGCAACTGTATATTTTCTGTCGGTAATTTTCCGTCACTAATTCTTGCTTTTCTTGTATTGTTACCGATGGCTATATTTTCTCGTCGCTAACGTCTGTTATAAATTTTGCCGCAATGATTTCCCTCCATGTTTAGCGACGGGTATTAATACCGTCGCTAAATTAATCAATATTAGGGGCAAAATTATACTTTCTATCACTAATTTGCAATAATTTCTTTTCTGTCACTAATCTACAGTTTTCTTGTAGTGAAATATGCGATTCCTCTTGTCAAATTCTGTAGGTGGAGAGGGAATAGAAAGGACGTAGAGGCCTTTCAAAGAAAAGAGAATTCATAAACTCTGGGGCTAGATTAATTGACGCCACCACCCGTTTCTTGTCATAATATTAAGGCTGAGGGCTTGGGTGATTTGAAGATAGAATTACAATGACAAATGAAGAAGACAAAGAACTCGAGAATAATCAAGCCCTTAACTTCAATAATCCTTCAATACACAAAAATGTCAAATATTTTAGTTACCAGCACCTTATAATCATAACACTTGAAAGTTGAAACTCTTGCTGATGGACATTAAATCTAAAAAAAAAGCAATCTGAAACATTTTATAAGCTAATACCCACATGTTAACAGCCCAAGCATTACAAAAGGAACTGAAATATGGAACCAACCAACAATTCATAGGACTATGGATTAAACTTTGTTAGACGTTAATATACTTTGGCCGTCCAATCAAGGAGCGAAACTTCCAAGGTGTTTTAGTAGCAGTTTTTCTAAGCCTTGCTTTGGGAGCAATCAAGTATCCCATGGTCATGTGAGATAACTTTTCCTCGGGATCGTTTATTGTATTAATTGCTCGCCATTAAACCGGTTAACTGGGAGGTGAGAAGGTCACAATCCAAATTGCTTCATCCGCGCGTGCATGCATGTACTTAGCCTTTGTAGAAGATTTGTACTCCTACATGTACATGTATGTTAATATTTGGTGTAACCGTGGCTTTGGTTGGAAGTTCAAAAGAAGTTCCTTTTATCATCATGCATTTTTCCTTTTCTATTCAAATGAAAATAAATAGTTGCGAACGGGTTACGGACAAGTTTAGTTTTTAAAAATTAAACAGCTTTTGGAAACTAACACTTCGCAGTACACAAATTCCGGTGATCAGACTTTGCCTAACTTTTTTTGAAGAGTTCTATCAAGGTGGGTCGACTAGAGTGTAGACCATGCGCAGTATCTAGTTTTAGGCTAGTTGATGCTTTTCTCTTTAATTAATTTCCTATTCTAGTCCTTCTAGTAATTTGATAAGTTTTGCTAGTATTAATGACGTGAGCACGATCACGAGACTGTCAACGAAATGGAGTCAAAGATATGCTAGTAATATCAAAGGAACCAATAACAAAATCAAAAGTTAAGAAGTTCAAAGAAGCGTTTCAATCCTACATGGGCCGAATTGCAGATGACATGGAATCTCATCTGACAATGAGGGTTAATGACACCATAACTAATCAAGTTAGGCGAAATGTGCAAGAAAACTTTTGTTTTTGCTTAATTAATTAATTTAAGCATAACTTTCGAGAGCCTACTATGTATGTCTTGAGCTTGTCTAAATCTCTTACGTTTAATGGGTTCTATTTTAGAAATATTAGTTTAGGCTTTAATTATTTTAGTTAAGGGCTCATATTTATAGGTCTTTTACGTATTTAGATTTTCTTTCTTTTTAGGGAGTATAAATACATCATAATAAATATTGTTTAGGGTTAGATTAGATAGATAACAAATTTTTATAAGGGATGATTTCTTATCTTCTTCTATTGCATCAAGAATATAATTCTTATCAAGGTAAACACTTGTGCGAATTTTTATTCTTATTTTCAAATCAACCATATTATATGCATTTCCTCTCTTATAATTGATTGGGGGTTCATTAGGGATGGAGATTTTGTTTTGTTCATGTTCTATCCAAAGTGTGTGTTTAAGGAGTTTTGGGTTCTTTAGCCTTGCTCCACATCATTTGGCATCAGAGCTTGGATTAGGATAAATTCTTGTTTTCTTGTGTTTATGTGTTGTTATTACTATTATTTTCCATTAGAGTTTGAAATTAGGGTTCATCTTATTATTTTGTTTTTTAAAAATGAAAAAAAAGTAGCTAGAAAAAAAGAAAGCATTGTTTTCGTAAAAAGAAGAGGTAAAAAGTCAAAAAAAAGAAAAAAAAAGAAAAAATGAAATGAGGTGTTGGTGTTAAAGACTTTAACAAAAAGTTAGCTAGTGTTTAAAAAAATCAATTGCAAAAAAAAAAAAATCTTTGGAGTTGACGTGATTATAAGATTTTCTTTTGTTGGCTTCCTATTTTGTTTAATGTCTTTACATCTTTGCATTCAAGTTGATTTTTCCATTAGGGAAATTTCAATTCCTGCATTTATGCATTAGTTTCGTCATTTTTTTTCATTCTAAGTTTCTATTTTTTTAATCTCTTATTGCTTTTTTTGTTGTCATTTACACCATAACTAACAAACTGATTCTTGTTAATTTAAATTCTATATATTTTTAGGCATCATACATCCTTTCCTCTTATGTGCCAATTTTACTTTCATTCATTTCGATATACTTGCTTCTAGATTTGTGTTCATTGTCTTTCTTAGGTATTTTCATTGCATTCTTAAATCTTAATTTGCTATTTGCACATTACCTTGACTAAAAATTGAATTCTGAAGTGCAATTGAGGACAACAAGTTTGAATGGAAAAGGGCTTAAGTGTGTAAGCTTAAAAGAGGGTAAAAGCCAATTTTTAAGTGAAACATGAGTGGAATACCATAGTAAAACACGTAAGGGAATGACTTGTGAGGTTATGTTTTTATTGCTAACCATTTTCTCTTGCAGCCTTTTGTTATAAAAATGGCTAATAAAAAGGATGTAAAGGAAACATTACATAAGGAGGATGACAATGTGCCTGATTTGAAAGTGATGTATAAGGCATTAATGAATGAGTTCAATAAGTTATTTACTAGGATGGATGGGATGGATGAGAGAATTAATGAGACCAGTAGAATCCAAAATCATAGTAGATCAATTGATAGTCATAGGCATTGAGAGGAAAAATTGGAAAGAATGTATGACGAGTATGAAGATCAAGTGCAATCTGTGAGGGATAGAGTAAGGAGGGAAGAAAGAGTGGAGAGAAAAGATAGCAATATTAATGCCATCAAGATGATCCGTTCTTCAAAGGGAGGAATGATGCTGAAGTGTACCTGGAATAAGAAAGAAAGGTGGACATGAATTTTGGTTGTCACAACTATTCTAAAGTTAAGAAAGTGAGATTGGCAGTAGTTGAATTCTTTGATTATGAATTGGTTTGATGGGATGAATCGGTAAAGAATATGAGAAGAAATAGAGAACCACCTATATCCATTTGGGAAGAGATAAAAAGAGTGATAAAAAAAGAGGTTTATGCCACCTCATTACTATAGAGAGTTGCACCAGCAATTACATAGACTCACTTAAGGAACTAAATCAGTAGAAGATAATCACAAGGAGATGACGATACTATTGATTAAAGCTAACATAGAAGAGAAGGAAGAGATGATAATGGCTCAATTCATGGGTGGATTGAATAGGGAAATTGATGATGTGATTGAGTTATGACATTATGTAGAGATGGAGGACCTAGTGGATATCGCCATGAAGGTGGAGAGATAACAAAAACAAGGAAAGGCAACAAGTCTTTCTCAAATTCCAGCAGCAAATGGAATTCAGAATGGAGCAAAAATGAAGATAAGATGATGGAGCACTATTTAGATTCCAAGGAGAAAGGCAACAATTTAAACAAAGGCAAGGAGAGGAGTACTTTAATTTAAAAACGTACTACTAATCCATCCTCTAAACCTTCTAAACATAGGGATATTAAGAGCTTTGAATGTTAAGGTTATGGTCATTATGCATTTGATTATCCTAATAGGAAGATTATGTTTATTAAAGGGGGTGAAATTGTTTCTTAGTCTGATGATGGTAATAAGTCGGATGGTAATGATTAAAGTATGCCACCTTTTAAAGATTTTTTTAATGTTGATGAGAATGTTAAACATGCTATAAAGGGTGAATCTTTAGTTGCTAGACGTGCATTAAACTCGAATGTTAAGGAAGATAGCCTAGAAGAAAGGGAGAACATATTTCACACAAGATGTTTAGTAGGTAGGAAAGATTGTAGCATGATTATATATTACACTAATGTGGCTAGTACTACTTTGGTAGAGAAGTTAAGATTGAAATGTGATAAACATCGTAATCTATATAAACTACAATGGTTGAATGAAAGTGGTGAAGTTAATGTTACTAAGCAAGTAGTTATTGCATTCTCTATTGGTAGATATAAGGATGAAGTGGTGATTGATGTCGTGCCTATGCAAGCTAGTCATATATTGTTAGGTAGGCCATGGAAATTTGATAGATGTGTTATGCATGATGGTATATAAATAGGTTTTTTAAAATGTATAATGGGAATAGAGGATAGAGGAAGTTGGTGGCGGCAGAGAGAGGAGAAGACAAAAGCAGCGTGAGTTGTGTGACACATAGGAACGAAAGAAGATAGGAATGAAGGAAAAGGGTTGGCGGTAGCAGAGAGCTAGAATGAAGACAGAGTAAGTTTGCATGAGAAAAACTGAAGCTAGAGGCAACAAAGAGCTGGAATAAAGACAACGTGAGTTTGCATGAATAAAGGTGGACCAAAAACCTATATTAAAACATCAAAACATAGGAAAGACAGAAGAAACTGGCAAGAGAGCAGAGGAACAAAGTCAAACATTTTTCAATCTCAACAGCCACGGTTTTATTAGGATTTAATTTGTTTTTATTCCTTATTTGTTTTAATTTTTGTGGATTTAATCAATGCAAATATATATTATGACCATGATTTGTGTTACATTGATGAATCTATATAAGTAAGTTTTTTTGGTTGAGGTTAGGATTGATATTGGATTAGGATAATTTTGTGGTGTTTTTTTTACTAAATCGAATGCATATTTAGTGCTAATTTAGCTTGGTCACTTAGATTAAAGCCTTAGATGATTGAATGCCATAACCATTGGGATTTAATTTGTCGAAAAATTAATCAAGCAACATACTTGAAACTAAAGTGTACACCAACCTTAAGATCTTGTGTGAGGATACCTAGAATTAATGAACTTAATGTTACACTTCTTGTATTGAATTCCTTTTATTCCAAATTATCTATGAACTAAGTAGGTAACTCGGATTTAGATGAGAAGAATTCTAATGAACTTTGGATTTGACTTGCTTAAATGAAGTAAATCCTAAATCAATCCACCGTTACAAGTTTTAGTTTCTAATCCGATTAAAATATGATACCTTAGCCAATTTCTATCATTTGATTAAGTCTAGTTGTTTTTAATTTGTACTTTGCATCTTTCATATTTCCTTGATTCACTTGCTTTATTTTATTTTTAAATAAATCAATTCTTGATCTTATGAGTAATTTTGCATCATTTAATTTAATTTTCTTTCGTGTTGGAATCATTTGGGTACGATATCCAGTTCTTACTGTTTTATATTACTTGTCAACGGGATATGCTTGCCTTTAGTTGTTCTAGATAGAATTTAATTTATATTGTTTTGTTTAGAACGTAACAAGTTTTTGGCCCCATGGTTGGGGAATTTCCTTATTATGAGTTATTAGGTTAGACGATATTAATTATCTCAAATTTATTTGCATATTTTAGTTGTTTGATTGATTGTTTTACTTTAGTGTGTTTTATTTCCCATTCTTAGCTCTGTTATTATTTGTTTTTTATTTGTTCCATTTTGTTTACGCTCACTCATGGTCAAAAACTCGAGAATTTGCTACTAGATACTGAAATAGAAAAAACTGCTAGCAGGATGGGTGGGTCGTATCCAGGGTATTCAAGAAGAAAATTTTATTCAAGCTTGGAAACGGAGGAGGAACAAGCATTAACACATCTGAGCAACCTCACAATTTTATCCACAAAGACACCCGTTCCCTTTTTAATCAAAATCACACGCGTGGTACTCACCAACCCTTTGAAGTAAATAGTAAACCTGAGCTTGACCTTCTCTACCCATACATGACTTCTCAGTATTCTCTACCCCAATCTCAAGCCTTAATGCCAACTTAAAAAAAGTCTCTAGGCTACGATTACTCAACTCTCTCTTCTGAGACACCAGTCATGGTTAAGCAACTCATGTCAAACGCTAGTGACTGTGAGAGTGGATGTGGAAGTCTTAGGTATCAAGCCACTTGTGAGCCAGCACTAGAGGTGACCATATGCGAACCCTCTCAAGTTCTTACAGGAAGAGATCATGAGGGCTTGAATGAATGGGCTATGCTTGATCGGATTGTTACTTCTCATATGGGGAATGAAGATTCTTCTAAGGGAGTGAGGTACGAGGATGCAAATGAATCATCAGTTCATCCTGTTAATCATCTCTCGCTTCGCGGAGAGATGGACTTTTGGGGCTATGGAAAATAATAATGTTCTCTTGTGATTTATATTTGTGTCAAAATTAGTTTTCTTGTTTTGATTAATTGTTATTCTATTAAAATTATGGATAAGATATGATGCAAAAAAATTTATATCAATTATAATTAATTTATATTTATAATTATGTATATTACACATTTCTTGAATTTTTAAATTAAATTTATAAGCGAAATCTAACTTGTAATAACATTGTAGTTTTTCAACTGAGAAAGCCATAAAGTACAACAAAATAGACAATCGGCTATTAGAAAATGTTGCTAATTGTTTAAAAAATGTTGCCTATAGTTTTTGGTGACATTTATGCTTCGTTGCATAAAGTGTCCTCAATTCTTTGTAGCCAAAAACTATAGGCTACATTTTCACAAATGATAGACAAAAACTATTATTTTGTAACTAAGATGTCACAAAAATATAACTAAAAATCAAAAAATAAAATAAATGACCAAAAAATAAAATAAAATGTAGCTAATGGTTTTTGGTTACGTTTTCATCTTCATAGCTATCTACGATTAGCTATGTCAAAACCTAGGCAAATATTATTATCTACGTTTAAAACGTAGCTAAATATTTTTAACTATGTTTTTTATAATGTAGCCAAATCTTAATCGCTATATTTTTAATAATGTCATGATATGTTATTTATTTTTACATTTTTAGCTAATGATATTGAACAATATGCTTTGTATATAATATATCGACATGTTTTTTATTATAAATCATTTTCTTATTATTATAAAATTAAATCATAAAAATATTATAAATTAAAAATATCGAGCATTGTATATATAAAGTAAAATTATATAAAATCATTAAATTATACCAACAAAATAAATACAACATAGTCACTCATCAATTATAACTTCATCCATCCTATTGAAAAAAAAGTGTTAAATATAAATTGTAATATATAGAAGAATTGATTGGACGATTTTCGACGAGTCATCCAACTTTTGTCCATGCAATTATACAATTATAAGTACATTACTAAATTACTAAATGCAATTTATGTTGTAAATAACATAATGGTAAATAAAAATTAATATACTAACTTTGAATGCTACTAAAGAATGCAATTACTTTATAGATTATAACAAACTTTGTAATAAGATAGATGGCAACATAAGGTTTTATGGTTAAGAAATGTTATCTAGCTTAGAATAGTAAGCATGAACCCATTTCCAAAACCCACAGGTCATTCAATTTTATAAAGAAAAAAGTGGAAGCCACTTCCAATTATGTCATAACATGTCACTGTGATTATATGCGTATCTAAAGAAGGTTGTATATCTTATATGCTGTGTTATGTTGCTTAAATTTTGAAATGAAGAAGTTTTAAACTTATTTCTAATATAAAGCAAGTTTTTTTATTATATAAAATCTCAAGGCTCTAGCAACATCCAAATATTGCCTATGTTTTCTTTTAATCATTCCTTTCTATCGAGGGGTACAAGGACTACTAAATAGATCTAAAATTCATATAGCTTTTGATAAAATTTCAATCATTTGAAAATTAGTAAACTCAGTGCCATTATTTACACATAGTTTTAATGATGGTCTGAAATTAGTTTGCAATGAGATTAATAAAGTGCTCAAGCATGCGTCTATAATCCATATATCTAAGATTTTACTCAAACTTTCACAAGAATTCAAGCAGTGAGTTTTAAACATACCTCCAAATTAAAAAGCAAGAATTGTAAGATTCAATTTAATATGTGCTTTAGCTATTATGAGCTTCAACACCTGACTACATTTGTAATTGGAGTACTAATATCATCATTCTTAACAAGCATAACATAACTCTTAAGAAAGAATCAATTAAAAGATCTTATGTCACATGAAGACTGTAAGAAAACCTTACCTATAACTTTGCTACCTATAGAGTTAGATGTTCCACTATAAAATAACGAAGACCGCCTAAATTTTTTTAAACTAACCATGGTGTGGAATAGGTACTAATGAAACTCAAAATCATTGAACAAAAGATGCAAACATCTAAGCTTTAATATGCTAACATCAAACTTAAATAAAAGAAATTCTCAAATGTGTTATCTTTTTTTGGAGCATGAAATTACACAAGAGTTAATAATTTCATACCTTTTCAAGTCAAACAAATATTTAAATATAACAAAGAATCGTTGTTCCTTAGTAAGTTGCAATAAGTTCCTGCAATATGAAACATCATCTTGCTTGTGAATCATTTGAAAGTAAAGTTCGAAAGAACTCAAAAAGTGGTTCTATTCATGCTATAGTAACTTAAGATGGATATGTTAAATAGACTAGATGGGAATGCATTTCTTTTTCAAATATATGTTTCCTTGGTAGCTTTTGTGAGTAGGATAAAGATCAATTGGTGGATCCTTTTTTTTTCATGAGGTTAGAGGAATCAAGGAATCAAACATTAGATTTTAGGACCTAATCTTACCTTATGTTTCTTAAAAAGTACTACAGAAAATAATAAGCAATCAAAACAACCTTCTTATAAAAACATGTTAAGTCTCCTACTTCTATTAAGACTCTAATATGGTAAAATAAGTAACAAGATAAACCAACAATAATGATGGATGATACAAAGAAACACATCTAACATGTTGAAATAGAACCAACATCTTATGTTAGTTGTAGTACAAGGAAAACATATTTAAATTCGTTGGAAGTTGGTTAAAGAAACAACTGGATTGGCTCAGCATGTGAAAGAAATCATCTATATATTGTTCTATATAAAACTCCCTTTGAAAGATATATTCAAAATGCTAAAGGGAACATTAACTTTAAGCTTGTAATCCATCATAACAAAGGAAGAAAAGATAACAAAAGAATGAAAAGGGAAGTTAAAAATTTGCTATTTTAGTGCCATGCATTCCATTAGTCTGTTACTAGAAATTAGAAGAAGAATATTACACACTAAGTAATATTCTAAATAGGCTATTAGGATACAAGATCTTAATTAAACTAGTAGATAAGTGTCATGTTAAGACCTTTGTATATAGGTCTATAAGATAGTCTATAAGCCTTGTTACCCAAGAAAGCTTTTGAGTGAAAAGGCACAATGAATACATTCTTTTGATCTTTATCATCCAAATTGTATTAGTCATTGATAAGTTTACCTAAATGCAAGTTTTTCCACTATAATAATCTTACATAAGCCAAAAGCTCAAGTTAGTAAAGCTTAGCAAAAACATCTATAAATCTTAACTATAATAATTAAGTCTAACTTCATAACTTATAGTAAATCAATTAAACAATTTATATTCTACTAGTGAAGAAACAATGTGAAAGTACTTTTCTTAGTGTTAAACATTAATGAAAGAGATGCATGTATAAGTTGAGCAAATTCTTAAAGAGTAAAACATCTTTATTGTCCATCCATCAAAATTAGGAGTTAAAGGTACAATGTCAAAGGATGCCTTTATAGAGGGCAAGTAGACGTGTATTTACAGTAACTAAGATTATGAACTTGTAATTAGTACATTAATATCTAATACTAATAGATGATTTAATTAGTTGCATTCATTAATTTTAATACTTGGGAATCTAAATAAATTTAGTGAAATAAAGTACCAAGTTTACTCATTCTTTACTTTTATCAAAAGTCAATAGTGTTTGATCTGATTCAACTTGTGGAGTGTCTACATGTTCTTTCTTCTTTTCATAAGTCATATTAATAATAGCTAACTCAAATCCATCATTTAGATCTATCTTATGGCCATACAAATTGATTTACTTAAGATTATTGCATACACAACAATATTTACTTAGCACCATATAACAACAATGGGTTGTCCTGTTATTAGAAAAAAAAAACAAAGAATAACTTATAGTAAGAACTCAAATTTCATTATTATAAATGAATGATGTAACTTAGCTTTCAGTAATTGATTAGTCAGATTTCATCAAAATAATAACCATAAGCTTGGAGAGAAGAGTTTCACATAACATACATAAAAATAGACGTTGTTACTTGTTGGAGCAAACGAAAGAACACTAATAAGAAGAAAAACGAAGATAGACAAAGATATTGGAGTCGTTCGGAGAAACACACTAGAGAGAAGAAAGACGAGGACAATAAAACAGCTAGATGACAAGACAAATGAAGAAAAAATAGAGGGAGGAAGTGTCTTTAGGTTATCAAAATGAAGAAACTGATGTCATTTTAGTGGAAAAAATTATGTAATTTTCATTGATTTTATTCTTCTTTTTTCTTTAAAAAATATTTTAGCTGAAAAATATATTGAACTATGAAATTTATGTTTTTAGTTGATAGTTATGGGACCTGTGTGTTTTAGATATGAAAAATATTTTGTACCACAAAAATTTTGGTACAAAAATAAGTTCATGGTTAAAAAATGTCTCCAAATCTTATTTTTCATAGCTATAAATCTTTCGCTATAAAAATAAGTTCATATTAAAAATTTTCATCAAATATTCTTAGCTACGAAAACCATTTCAAAGCTAACAGCATTTTTCTTCAAAACTAAGTTCATAGTTAAAAAATGTTGTAAAATCTTTTTAGCTGCGAATATAAAACGTAACCTATCCTGAATATAGCTAATAGTTTAAAATTCCCAAGAAATATTTTAAGTTGGAGGTATTGTTTCAATAGGCTACAAAATTTTGTAGCCATAGAGTAACTTTTAGCTATAAATTTCAAATCATAGCAAAAAAAAAGTAACCAAAACTCCTATTTGTTATTGTGATGATAGAAGAAAAAATCAAGTTGTTTATACAATTGATGGTTCCATCTATCATACACATTATAAGATAAAAATAAAGAAAAATTTTGTTAGGGAATATAAAAATAATTATGAAACACTAGACAATCTATTTACCTCCACCATTTAAAAATGATGGATCCACTTATTATTGATTATTATTAATTTGTTCTAATTAGGCATCTTAAGGTTTTATAATTTTAGTTGTTATTTATCCCATTTGATGCATCAATAATTGATAGAGAAAAGTCATAGCTTTTCTTCTTAGGACTTCGTAGACATATAATGTTTATATGTTAACTTTGCTATTTGGAATTGGCGTATATTTCCACTAATTTTGCACCAACATGTGCTAAAGATATAGAAAGGAAAAAAATAGCAATCATTGCCAAAAGAGAAGACATTAGAAGAATTAAGAAATCTTAAGCTAGCTACTAGGTAAGTGTAGTAACAAGATTTGATTAAGTTGCTTTCTAGATATGACATAAATGGTGCTTACAATGTTGGGAAATTGGGATGAGATTTGATACTATGTCATTAAAATAAAAGCGATATTTTTTGATATCTTAAAAGTCGAGATTACTTAAAATTCTATAACATGATTAACATATAAAATGTAATAAACCATGAATTATAATTTGTAAGTTATTTTGAAGCTTGATCTTTTTCTTGTCATTTCTTCTAACCGTTTCTAAAATTAGTTAATCTCAATCACTATAGTCTCATATGTGTCTGGCCTCTAATGAAATTCATAGAATGAGTCAAGAGAACTCTCCAACTATTATAGAGATGGTTAGGCAAGAAGGGATAGATCCCTTGGAGCCTAAGTCTACTTATAATATATTTTAGATATTTTAATAATTTAATTGGAAGAAAATTCTAATTTCAATTAATCATTAATTAGAATTTTAATTAATTCAAATTAAATAGTATTTATATCAAAATAAGATTTAATATCTCATATTGATCCTTATTTAATATCTCATATTTAATTTTAAAATTTCTTAAACTTTACAATAAAGTCCAACTTGATTAAAATATTTTTTTCTCTTTAGCACATTCTTTATATGTAACCTATTAAGATCCTATATCTGTTGGCAATGGATATAAATTATAACCCTAAATTGTATTTAGGATTAGATAAATTAAACTCAGTTAATGTAACTTTTGTTATCTAATTAAAGAATTTATCGATATATTAAAATTGATGTTTAGAAATATATCATGGTCAACTAAATATTTATGAATTGCAAAATGATTTTAACTAACCTTTTTATGTATGATTTTTTGTATAATTTAATCCCTTCATTATACAATGTTCTAATTAGACATGTAATTAATGTATATTCTATTTGAGTCAAATTAGATTAGTTCTCTATCGTTAGTAATTGATTTTGTTCAAAATTTTGAAAAATATATTCAAAATGTCATTCAACTTTAGACAAGGATTTTCCAAATAAATATTAATCAAGAATATTGAAACATTTTCCCTCGAAACTTTAGGGTAATGAATCAAATATTGATCTGTTAACTATCTCCAATTGGTTCCTTTTATATCCAATGATTACCAATTAAGCTACCATTGACTAGAATATATCATAAGCAGTATCAAATCATAATAATATCTATATGACATACTTTGGTGATTTCATATCAAAGGATCACTTATACATTTATCATAATGAGAATTTCTATAAACACATAAGTAATAACCCAAATGGAATTCTAAAATAGGTCAATTCAATGAAATTTTTCTCTAATAATCACCCACAAATTTGTTTAAGTATTTCTATACTTCAATCAATAAGATTGACTACTTTCATAAGAAAAAATAGAACAAGAATTGAATTAAATCAGTAAATTGTGCAAAGAGAGATCTTGCATAGGTTTTCGATATGTTTATTAGACAACTTCTTATCTATTTAGGGTTTTGGATAGGTTGTTAATTGAGAAATTGCAATTTTCATAATCTGATTAGAGTTTATAATTAGGGTTAATGGTTATAACTGGAGAGAGAGTAATCAACTCTAGGATTGTCTAGAACCAATAATCTGGTAATTTATAATCAATTACGCTAGCATTAATGATAGGTAAAATTTCTTTTCTCTCAATTGGTAATTCTTTTAGGTTGACTCTTGAGTGTGTGCTACAACTGCTAAATTATTAATATTTTTATTTTTATTTTTGAATAGATTTGCTTGACTGAATTGAATTCTTATTCTAGTTCTGTTACAATTTGAATTTTGCTAATTATTCTAGCCTTAGATTTTAGGATTAGATTATGCTTCCTTATGGGATCGATATCTTAGGAACTATGCGAATGAACTGTGTGCTTTCAAATTATCGAGTTTAATCAATTAAAACTTACACACATCAAAAATAACCCAATCAAGTTTTTGGCACGGTTTCTAGGGAGATGATTAGTTTGATTATTTAATTTAAGGCATTTAGTTAGTTTTTGTTTTCTGTTCTTTCTTTCTTTTGCTTTCTGAAATCGTGCTCTGACATGAACACAATAGTCAAAATAAGATCGAGTCATGCATCAGAAACCTTAAAGTTAGACATAACTCGATTAGAATGATTAATTAGAAAAGCTCGGCGTGAAGAAGAAGAAGAAATCACAAAAGCAACAATGGTTGAGGAATTTCAACAAGATTTGGACTATAGAGCAAACCAAGGACGTCAACAATAGACCCTTATAGACTTTGTAACATCTTTTGAAATCAAACTAGCCCTCCTAAACATGCTTTAACAAAACTTGTGAAGTGAATCACACGTTAATATATTGAGCAATAATATGATCAAGATACACAAGAAGGGGAGGTTGAATTGTGATAAACTTTTCGTTAATCCCCTTAAGAAAATTACTTGTTCTTTCAAAAACTTATCGTAAATCAAT
>JANITW010000009.1:5535617-5550815 GCA_027564335.1 Erythroxylum williamsii
CTATTATGCATGAACAGTCCTAAGTCATTCCGATCCATCTCATCCTATGCCAAATTTACTATTTTACCCTTCCAGTAAGGGGTGGGATGTTACATCCCAGTTTGCATAACCACCCACATCTTTAATGCAATTATTGTTACCCGACATAAGAGGAGCAATAACTTAGGAATGAGTTACTTAGTTTTGTCCATAACTGATTACTATGAAGTTGAGTGCAGCAGACTTAGTCTATTGTCCTGAATTCATGAACTATCATCATATGTGGTGAGCTAAAATCCAGAAGTCCCACAATATGGAACTTTGAGATATTAGTGCCACGACACACCTTAAGATCAGGACCAGTTAAACGAGTTTAAGTGCTCAGCAATAACAAGAAGAGGAGGAAGAAGCAATAAAAGAACCGAGTTGGAAGAAAGTGCTTGATTAGTTTTCCGCAAACAACAAGGTAATTATAGACGCACTTGCGGAGAACTCTAGAAGAATGAAAGAGATGGAATAACGATGTCAGAGCTGGGATATATGTCGTATCCATCATTACTTTGAGGCTCAAGGCATCCAACTGCTACCTCTAACACCATCCCTGCCTCCATCACCATGAGGCTTTGTTCTAACCCTTTTCTTTTTAACTTTAGTCTTTATTTAAGTTTTGTTTTACTTTATTTTATGTCTCTTCTTTCCATGTGTGTTTGTTTGTCATCTTCTTATATTGAGGATAATGTGTTGTTCACATGTAAAGAGGATTATGTGTGTTTGCTTTTAAGTGTGAATTGTGTATATTATATGATAGGGTTGCTAGGTTGCATAATGTGAATTTTGTAAATGTGTCAATAGCTTAGATGGATGGAAATTGGTTTAATTTTGAACATAGATTATTAGGTTATGAAGAGTTATTAGCTCACAAAATTAGTGAATTGGGTTCTTTAGTTAATATGCAAGTTAATTAGGATTTAGTATGAGTTGTCACCCTCTAGATTGTCACATTTATTAATAATTTTAGGTCTTTTGACTTAAGTAGCTTTGTTGGTATTTTTTTTGAAAACGAGTAGCTTAAGCAATAAGGTAGGTAATAAAAAAAAGTGTTAGTTAATTTTATGTAAATAACTATTTCGCTAACCTTCAGGTTATAAATAGAGCTGGTAGAAAGTTGAGAATATGATGTAGCTGAGTAACCAAATTGACATGCATCACAAATGTGTGCCTTCGCATCAAAAGGCTATAATGACGTTCCATCTAAACAACTTAATAAAAAACACGACTTAGTTGAGTAATCGAATCGACATTCATCACCAATTTTTATCTCCATATAAAAAGACTAAGTCCATGTTCACAAAAAGTAAACAAAATAATAATAATAATAACCTACCGAACTTGTAATAGCTTAACTTTTTATGAAAACGTATTTAGGAGTAGTTACAAAGTTTAAATGATCAAAGAATTATTAATGTGTGTTCGCAATTAAAAAGGGTAAATAATTTAACACTTGGATCTGGATTAATATGTATATTTAGTTCAAAGTCCCTAGACGCGGATTTTGCTTGTTAATGATTTAATATAACTTGAATGATTATATTTTAAATTAAATTTATTTGATGAAGTTGAAGTCATTGTCTCATATCTGCATTGTATGTTGTGTGATTTTGTGTGTTTTTTGTTTTGTTTACTTGAGGACAAGCAAACGTTTAAGTGTGAGGATGTTGATAAGTGTAAATTGCATCTTGTTTTAGGGCTTAGTTTGACATTATTTAATTGTTAATTCAATCGTTTAGTATATGTTTAGGTTATAATTGTGTTAAGCTTAAATATTATATTTTTAAGATACCTTGATGCATTTGTTAGTGTTTCATGATCAACATCGAAAAATAGAGAAGTTTCGAAGACATTCGGGCTAAAATAACAGCTCACGATTGTGGCATAATATGCCAAGATCATGACAGAAGCACTAGAGTTGGCCCACAACATTGGCTCATATACCATGATTATGATAGAAGCTCAGGACATAGCCTACGATCATAGTTTGCTTGCCATAATCATGACAGAAGGCTCAGATGTGGCCCACGATCGTGATCTTTGTTGGGCAGATGTGCAGACACTTAAAAACGCTAAGTTTCGAGAAATTTTTTAGACCTTTTGGACCCAAAAAACCCTAGGGCTACTTAGAGTATAAAAGGTATTTAAAGAATAAGACAAAGAAGAAGGGGGAGCTTTTGCATAAGCTATATCTAAAGAAACCCTAGAGAGAATTATCGGAAGATAAAGAGAAGAAGGAATAGAGAAGAGGAGAAGAAGCCGACTTGATGTACTTCCCGGATCAGAAGCTTCCCAACGTTACTACTACTTGTTGTCTGTTCAATTCGTATTTCTTGCTATTTTCAGTTTTATTATTGTATAGAATTGGAATAATAATTGATGATAGGGTTTTTGGATGTTGATGATGTTATAAATTAAATCAAATCAGTAAATTGTGCGAAGAGAAATCTTACATAAGTTTATGATATATTTATTAGATAACTTCAAATCTAATTAAGGTTTTGAATAGGTTGTTAAATTGAAAATTTGCAATTTTTATAATCTGATTAGGGTTTATAATTTAAGGTTAATAGTTGTAACTCGAGAGAAAGTAATCAATCTTAAGATCGTCTAGAATAATCCGATAATTCATAATTAATTAAATTAGCGTTAAAGATAGGCAAAACTCTCTTTCTCTCAATTAATAATTTTTTTAGGTTGATTCTTGAGTGTGTGTTGCAACTAATAAATTATTAATATTTTCGTGATTAATTTTCAAATAGATTTGCTTGATTGAATTGAATTCTCATTTTAGTTCTGTTACATTTTGAATTTTGCGAATTGTTCTAGCCTTAGATTTTAAGATTAGATTATCTTTCCTCGTAGGATCGACACATTAGATATTACGTGAACGAACCGTACATTTGCAGATTATCGAGGTTAATTAATTAAAACTTACACATATCAAAAAATAACCCTAACTATCTCATTTAAAAAGTCATGATATAATTACATGGAGAGCAGTTCCAAGTAGCGACATTAGCAAAATATTCGAGAAAAGTTTTGACAATGAACCCAAATCAAAGATGTTAGTGAACGACATTGAACATTCAATGGTAAAAACTGTAAATGCTTGTAATTATCAATATGGTGCAAAGTGAATATTAACAATAATGGTACAACTGAATGATAGATGGTAGGAAGTTACAATACAACGAGGATCAGGAAAATGGAAGAAGGGGAAACAAGGAGCCACAAAAACAACAATAACAAGGTTTACAACTTCATTAAAACAGCCTATCTAAGAAACCAACTTCCATTAAAAACAAGTAAATATCGAAATGGGTAAAGGGATTATTGTGACTCACAAGACGAGATCAGTCAATCACAACGAGCTTTTGGTACTCTTCAGATGATATAGCAGCTTCCATAACAGCTTCAGGGCTTATGACACCGTCACCATCTAAGAATAACTTCATCAAATTTTTGGAGAAGCCACTTACAAGTGCAACCCCCTCTTCTGACCCAGGCACAGGCGTAGCCCTTGAGTCTCTCAAATTCCAAAATACAATTTCTGGGATCACATTTCCAAAACCCTTCTCTGTGAACTTCTTAACTATGACTTGGTAATCGGTTTCCCAAGGATTTAAAGACGCTTGGTCGAATTCCATATCACTAAAAACGAACAATCTTTTGATCATTTGGTCCTCCTTAAGATTTCCATTGACAGCCACCGTCAGAATAAGATCAAATACCTTTTGGAAATTAGTATTCATACCCCACTCCATTTCCTTCACAAATATGGTTTTCTCCACAAGACTATCACCATGGACCTCTTGAAGCGTTGGATTTTCACTAAAAGTAATGAGTTGTCCCTTCCATGGCTCTTCACTTAGCTCTGAAGTCAACAAACCCAACGCCACAGAGACCTCCATTGGCGTACCCGACATGCTACCAGAAACATCACAAACAGCTAAACAATTTCTCAACTTTCCCTTCTGGAGAAGATCCTCAACCATTCTCTTCCATTGCAATTCTGCCACTTGGCCACCATCATCGTCTTCCAATGCCAATATTATCTGATGCGGAAGCAATGCACCTGCAGCAATTTTAGCCTTTCCAGTCTTAACGTCGTCCAAATACTTGGAGAAACGTTCTCCATCATGTTTCTTAAACTTCTCCTTGTAAAAATTCATGGCCACAGATGCAACTCTATTGTATGGAATTAAATCCCACCTATTAGCACCAATATATACCTCAGGCAACTCAAGAATCCTACGGAGTGGCACCAAAACTTCCTTTCTCAAACGGTCACGTACTCTATAAGCATAATGTGCCTCTTCAATACCCTCATATTCAAGATACAATTCTTGAGGAAATACCTTTCTTGCAATACTTTCACATAGTAAAGTTGAACGATCAAATGAAGAATCAAGAGATGGGCACCACTTAGCTGCGAGACTGACCTTATTGGTTTCTCCTGATTTCAGGTGCTGCATGTCTGCCATGAGATAATCTGCAAAGAAATCAGACACACGCTCATATAAGAATCGAAATTCAGGATCAGTTCTGTATCTTTGAACAACTTTATTGGCCATAGCAACCTTTCTCTCAGTTCTCGCAACTTTTTCACTATTATTCTCTATATTGGCACCTCTCTGCACCTCGTTGTTCACGATTTTAACCTCTCTGGACTCGCTTAGTTTCGACTTGTTTTTTCTGCTCTTCCCTGTTTTCCTTTGTTTCCACTCATCCTTTTGGATCTTTCTTACATGGGGTCCTTCCAAAAGACGGTAAAGAATCTCAGGCAAATCCTTGATGTAACCGAAATTATCCAAGAAGTGAATGTTAGAGGCCAAGGTTTTGGGGTGGTGTTGGTGAAGCCAAAAGGCAGAGGTGTAAAAGCCTTCTTTGTCGGACTTACCGGTACCCCGCACGCCCCTGAGGTTGAAGATGAGCTTGAGAGTAGTCAAGGGGTTGTGCAACCATGCCAATCGGAGCCGGTCAATGATGGAGTCAGATGGGGTGTCGGGAACGACGTGGAAGAAAAACTCAAGGCACAGATTGCCTGATGACAAGAAGGTGCCCGACATGTTCTCGGTCAGGCCCATCGGAAGCTCTCCAGCGGTGATTTGGTGGGGTTGTGGTGGCGGTGTTGTTGACTGGTTTTGAAGCTCTGGAAGGCCAAGAAGAGAGGGAGGAGCCATTGTCGACGCAGCACAGCCGAGAGGGGAGGGTTTTATGATTAATCCACCGACGACAAGAAGAGCTGGGGCACGGTTGTATCCTAAGTCGTGCTTCACACGGAAGCTTCACTTTTCTATCGAGAGAGAATCACTTAGTTTCGACGAATAGCTTATTTTAAAAAGCAGAAACCGCACCAACCAAAGGAGTCCTTAAATAGCAATTGGTCTACGTGTACTGGTGTGGTGAGGGTAGGACTAGGAACAACCCGCTTTATTGCGACGTCAAATTCTTGGGGGTCAAATTTCTAGTTAAAAAGAAAAGAGGAATAGTGTACCGGTATTGGTTTTAATACCATATTAGTATTGGATTTTAATATAGTGCTAATACAAGTATCGACTGAGTAAAATTTTTAGTAATTTTTAAAAATTATAAAATATTACTTATTTGTTTTTAAATTGTAAGATAATTATATTATATAATTTATAATTTTACACTACCTTATTGAGCAAGTTTCAATCTTATAAAACTCTCAATGCAAGTGTACTAGTCATAACATATTATAAGTGGTGTCGATCTCGCAAGGAATTAGTTAACTAATCAAATCCTAATTTTTCTAAGTTCAAATAGTGTAATTAAAATAAAAATAAAACTAAACAAAAAAGTAAATAATCAAATATAAAATAATTGAATAGAGAATTCTAAATTAATGTAAGAAATCAAATTTGAGTACCACCAATTGACAAGGAAGATTCAAACAAGGAAGATTAACAAATTACAAGAAAGCGAATTTATCCTATTATCAATGCCAACTTAGCCACTTTTGTATTAATGCGGTGTTAGTTCTAAACTTTCAAAGGATAAATTAGTCCATTTCGAATTGTAATCACTAAGATTTAAATCATAAACCCTAAGTTAAGCTTCCGAACATGTAATCTCTCGATTAACAAAACAGCCCACAACTTAATTAGTTTTTAAGTGTTCCAATAAACAACCAGGTCTTCACACGAGATCTTTCTCCATATAATTACTTATTTGATTATTTGTGTAGTCTATTAGATCATTTAACTCCAATTAACCAACCTAATCATTCTGTATTCGATTCACTTTCTTGATTTATTACCGAAGCATTCAATTACAACAAACAATCACAACTCCCAACATCATTAACAACAAAAGCAAGTAGATTAACATTAAATCAAGTATAAATCTTTAAAAAAAGTTAGAACATCCTTAAATCAAGGTTCATCATTATCTATTCTATCTCATACATCAAATGAACAAAATAAAAAATGGAAATAAGAAAAGATAACTTGGGAGGACTAGAGGTTAAAGCAACAGTAAAAGCTCCACCTTCTCTTTATTCCTTCTTCCTTTTCCTTAGCTTTTTCCCCAAAGTGGCAAATGGAGCCCCATCCTTTAGGTCATTTCTCTTCTTTTTTATATTCCTTTACTAATTAGAGTAAAAACTAGGTTTTACCCGTGTCTAAAAATTCAAAATATCCCACGAAAAATTAAGTTTAGGAGGACTGTCTGTGTCTGTCATCACGCAAGCCACGAACTTCTATCATGATCGTGGCCTTTGGTCCTCCGCCAAGTTTCCGCCAAATCTTTTCCTTTCTTCGATATATAATCTCAAACACTAATAAACACATCAGAGCACCTCAAACATAAAAAATTAACGCTCAATAGCTTGTTTTAACCCACATAACACTCAAAACACATATCTAACCAACTAACAAAATTCTAAACCTAAACATGCATAAATTAATTAATTAACAACTAAAAACATACTGAAATGCCTATTAAAACATCATGTAACCTGCAACTATCAACATCCCCACACTTGAACTTTTGCTTGTCCTCAAGCAAGAACGAAACAAACAAAACACAAGCACACCAAACAACAACACACACATATGCAATAATGGTACAATGACATTGAATTTCACCAAAAAAAATTTAACTACAAACACAATCCTTCAAGTTGTCCTAACTTATTAACTTACAAAATCTATTGCTAAGCACTTTGGACTAAATATGCATACTATTCAATACCTTAATGTCAAATTCATTCTTGCATATACGCATTGAAAATTATTTAGTCAATCAAAATTGTAACTATCTCTAAGTAGCTTTTTATGAAAATTCAAGCTATTCATCAAGATTGGTAAGTTTTAGTTATAAAAACACAATTTTTGTTAATTTTCATTGACATTGACTAGCCTTTTGACATGAAGGCAAACATTTGTGATGAATGTCCCCTGGTTACTCAACTACGTCATGTTTTTTATTCATAGGTTTAGTTGAAATGTCATTCTAGCCTTTTGATGCGAAAGCAAACATTTGTAATGATTGTCTCCCAATTGCTCAACTAGATCACATTCTCAACTAGCTATTAGCTCCATTCATGACCCAAAGGCCAGTGGAATAGTTATTTATTAAACAAAAATGCACAACTTTTTTAAAAATTTTCTTGTCAACCTCATTTCTTTAGCTAATCATTCTCATAAAAAGATACTAACGATGCTACTTATTCGATTGACCCAAAATTATAAATGATTGTGTCCAATTCCTAGGGTGAATGAACTAGCATCATGTCCTAATTAACATGCATATTTAACCAAAGTAACTTAGGACACTAATTTTACAAGTTAATAAATCTTAGCATCCTAAAATTCTATGTTCAAAGCTAATCTGATTATGTTAAGTCCTAGCTATTGACACATTCACACGAGTCACATCATGTAAACCTAAATAAAACTAGCATATGGTATGCAAAATTAACACTGAAATTAAAAGCATATAATACACTTAACCCTACCCACACTTGGACTATACATTATCCTCAATATGAGAAGAACAAATAAGACATAAGGTAGGAATAAAACAAAATGATAGGAAAACCATACAAATAAAATAAAATAAAAAGACAAGGGTTACAACATCAGAAACCATCATGGTGATTGAGTTGGTGATGACATTGGAGTCCGAAACCAACTACACTTGACGCCTAACATTGTTACCCTATCTTAAAATTGCTTTTAAAGGAATAAGAGAGTTAGCAATCCAAACCATTCCAAATCATTAAAAACTTAATTTTAGAATTTCAAACAAATCTAACTATTCAACAATTTCAATCTAACTATCAAACGTGCAAAGTTATGGTCGTTAGCTTAACCTTACATCCTTCAAGACTCAATGGCGATCAATTTTGAGTAGCTTGCTTCCATCCTTGTTGCCTAATTTCAGCTTCATAGCTTGTAAATAAGCTACATGTTGGAAGATAATCAAAAGGATAATATTGATAAAATTAAGAAAACCAATTAAATTCAGTAATGTTCTTTTTACTATCAAACTGTCAATAAAATAGGAAATAACAAAACTCCCTGAATCTTCTATTGAATGCAGTAGTTTTTCCTATAAGAGAGTGAGTTATTCTTGTTCTTCCTCAATCACCCCTGTCTCCTCTTCTTTTTTTCATTTCATGAATAAAGACTTTATATTTTCTTCAACTTCTATGTCCTGTATCCTTTATTCTTCGTTTCTTCTTCTTTAGCTTCTAGAATAGAGACTTCCTTGTATGCTTCAAACTCATCAATTCTTGTGAATGAGCTACCCTCCTTCAGATTCTTTAATACCTTATTCATGCTGAATTTCACTTGCTCATCTCTAATCCGAAGGACGAGGTTGTCTTCATGGAAATCTACCAAAGCTTTTCTGATGGTAAAAATTGGTATACCAAGAATCAGTAAGTCTAACACAAAAAAATCCACAGGAATGATAAACTTGTCCATTTTTATAGGTACATTCTCTATCATGCCAAACGATTTCTTTATCAAATGATTTACCAACTAAATATGCAAAGACTTTGGCTTCACATCTTTTAGCCCCAATTTCATTAAAAGAACAAAGGCATAAGGTTTATACTTATGCCTAAGTCATATAAACATTTTGAAATCTTTAAATTACCAACTACACAGGGTATTGTAAAGCTCCCTAGATCTGTCAACGGTGAGGGCATATGGTTGGTAATTAAGAAGTTGGAGGTTTTCGTTATGGCTATCATTTGATTATCATCTCAAGTCCACTTGGCAGATAATATGTCTATAAGGAAATCCACATACTTGGGCCTGCTTTTCAACACTTCCCCAATTTGCCATTTCTTTAGCTTTTCCACAAACTTTGCAAATGGTACATCTAATTTATTCTTCTAAAATCTTTGTGGGAATGGTATTTTTGGTGTATAAGGTGGAGGAGGAATGTATGGAGGGTTCTTATTCTTGTCTTCTTCCTTTTTCTTCTTCTCTTAGTCTTTTACATAGTGGGTCTCAACTTGTCTTTCTGCTAGTTCTTCTAGCTCTTTCCCACTCCTAATTGTGATAGCCTTACATTGCTCTTGTGGATTTACTTCCATGTTGTTCATAAAGTTTTCCACATTTCTCTTACATAATTCCCTATAAAGTTGGCTCATTTGAATCTCTGGATTGTGAATAAAAGAGGTATGATCTTTTGTTGCTTGCTCAACTTCCTTTCTAGTCTCTTTTAAAGCTCTTCAATGTTCATAAGCTTGTCCATTATATTGTCCAATTTAGAATCTCATGAATTAGAATCATCTTTTAGAAATCCTGGCAGGCCTTGAATTCTGATTTAAATTCTTGCAATGTTAAACAAACAAAAATCTGGGTGGTTTTGCCACTTTGGATTGTAAGTGTTCTAATAAAGATAATTACTTCCTTGATCAAATTATGCCTCATTGAAGTTCTCAAGGGTCCTTTGCTGCCTATGAAATACTTCCTCCATTATCGTTCTTTCTATCTCTTCTTGGCATTTAACTTTTTGAATTCCTTATGGTTGCCTTGTGATTTCCAAAATGATATGTCTTTTATTTTACACTCAAACTTTCCTTTCTTTCTTTCTTTCTTTTTTCTTTTTTTGAAAGGGTAGTACTTCCTTAAAATAAAGGGATTTAAAAAGTCCTAAAATAATTCCCCGGCAATGGTACTAAAAACTTATTGAGCATTTTTTATCTTATAAACCCTCAATATTCTATAAGCACATGAGTCGTAGTATAAGAGGTGTGGATCCCACAAGGAATTAGTGAGCTAATCGAATCCTAATTTGTCTAAGGCTTAAAAGTATAATTAAAATGAAAACAAAAACCAAACAGTAAATAATCAAATATGGAGTGATTGAAGTGAGAATTCTAAATTAATGCAAGAAATCAAATTTGAACACCACCAATTGACAATTGAAAACTAAATCGTAATTAAGTTGAGTTACTGAATATGTAATCTCTCGATTAATAAAACAGGAGTGTTCCAATAACAATTGATTCCTCACATGAGATGTCTCTCTGTCTAATTACCAATTTGATTATTTGTGCGACCTAATAGATCGTTTAACTCTCATTAATCAATCTAATCATTTTGCATTTGATTCACTCTTTAGATTTATTACCGAAGCATGTAATTACAATAAATAATCACAACACCCAACATCATAAACAACAAAAGAAATTACATTAACAATAAATCAAGTATAAATCCCTAAAAGAAGTTAGAACATCCTCAAACCAAGGTTCATCATCATCAATTCTATCTTATACATCAAATAAATGAAATAAATGATGGAAAGAAGAAAATATAACTTAGGAGGACTAGAGGCTAAAGCAGCAGCAAAAGCTCAACCTTCTCTCTCTTTTTCTCTCTCTTCATTCTTCCTCTTCCTTAGTTTTTTCCCCAAAGTGGCAAATGGAGGCCCCCTCCTTTAAGTCATTTCTCTTCTTTTTTATATTGCTTTACTAATTGGGGTAAAAAATAGGTTTTACCTAAGCCTAAAATTATGAAATAACCAGCAAAAAATTAAGTTCGGGAGGTCAGTTCGCCTCTGTTATCTCGTAGGCCACACTATCACAATTGTGGCCCTGGGTCCTCCTTCGTGCTTCCTCCAAATCTTCTCCGTTCTTTAATATCTAATCTCAAACACTAATAAATACATTAAATAGCATGCATAACACTTAAAACATAAATATCTAACCAGATAACACAATTTTAAACCTAGACATGCAAGAATAAATTAATTAACAACTAAAAACATACTAAAATTCCTACTAAAATGTCAGGCAATCTACAACTATCAAATCTTATCTCTGAAAATCATAGCAATAAAAATTTGAAATAATAACAATTTATTTTTTCTATTAATATTATTTTTCACATTTTTCACATATAAACAATAACCAATTACTATTAAAAAAATATCTTTTCATCATCATACAAATATAAATTACTTAAAATGTTACAATTTTATCATTGATAAATAATAATTACATTAAAATATTAAAAATAATAAAGTTCTATGTCTCTATAAGTATGACAACAAGAGTTTATGTTAAGGAATACAACTAACTAGAAGTGAAAACTGAAACAAATTTTTTTATTGCATATATAGAATTTAATATATTCATTAAATACAAGTGAAATTAAAAGACTTGAAACTTCATTCAATTAAATATCTACTCAAATTGCATTAATCCTAATTATCATTTGATACAAAAATCCTCATCATTAAGAGGAGTTTGATCATCACAATCATTCAAATTCATTACACTAATTGATATGTCATTACTTTCTCTTCCAAGATTTTCTTCCAAGTCACTCTCATCTATCAAACTCGGTTCCTTAATAACCCAATCTACCAAAAGATCGATATGGTTAAGGCAAATTGGATCTATAATACTACTTGTTATATTAAGAGTCATATTAAACAAATAAAATAAAATTATGAAAAATTAGAAGAAATTATATTCAAATTGATAATGGTAATAATATACCTTTCTCATAGTTTTACATATTAAACAAAGACTAAGTCATGTAATATTTTGTGTTCCAATCTATTCCTTTTTCAGAATTGATGAATTCAAATGTGCTTTAACTCTTTTAACACCGCTTTACACTCATACAATGACTCAAAATTCATATTGCAAACTTTTACAATTCTAGAGAATCAAATTTGAATTAGTGCCACCAAGTAACTATAAAACAACAAAATTAACATTACAAACAAAATTAACTAAAAAATGTAGTGCCTAAGAGGAATCCATTTTTTAATTCTTTAATTCTCTTCTCAAACATCTTAATTTCACTATGATGGTTATGAGAGGTATGAATATAAATCTCACAAGCTCTCAAGCTTACCAAGTAATTTAGAAATTTAAAGCTATCAAAAGAGAACTAGTAAAGTACTAAAGGATGGATCTAATCCTATAAGGATGGACATAAGAAATGCATTTAAAAATATCAATAAATGCCAACAAATACTTAATGCATTTGAAAAAATTAATCAATGTCAACAAAACTAGCTAATGGCTAAATTAATTAATGTCAACAAAACTAGCTAATGGCCCTTGATAATTTTGCATTCGTATGTGTTTTTCTAAGTATTTGGTATGTGTTTCTTGTATGATAGGTTAGTATTATTGTGTTTAAGGACTTGTTTAATGTGTTTTTGTTTAGTTTGATCTTCATGGTTGTTCTTTTGTGTTTGATATTGGTTTAGGGTAGGAATTGATTATTTTGGTGTAGGAATGGAGGGTGGACACCTTTGTGATTGAGCTAGGGACTAAGAGAAGAGAAGAGAAGTGGCGCTGCTAAAAAATAAGAACCCACGACTGTGGAAAAGAGCATGTTTTCAGCAATCACAGGAAATCTATGGAGAAAGTTTTTGTTAAGTTAACCCATAATTGTGGGAAGCATAAGTGTAATTCCCATAATTGTGGGAATTGGAAGTCGAAAAGACACATGGGTTTCATGTTTTTTTTAGGTTTTTGTGACTTTATAAGACATAAAATCTCGAGAGCCGACAGAAGGTCTTTGAACTTGCTTCTTGGAGTTAAAAGATAGAATAGGAGCCTAAAGATATGGGAGAATCAAGGTTTCATTCCCAATTGGGCAAAGAGCACCCCAACATCTAAATTTTCCAGATTGGGAAAAGAAGAGGAGGAGTTGCCCCATCTAGTCTTATTTCAATTTCTTTCTCTTCTAGCATGTTTATCATGGATTATTTGATTGTTAGGGATGTTATGGATATTATAATTGGCTAAAACAATTTTTAAGGTTTGTTGTTAAACTATTTGTGAACCTTTGGATATTGATTTAATGATATACATGTTTATGTTATTTATTATGCTTAAACCTTGTAATAAATCGAGAGAATGAGCTTGGAAATTTGTGTTAATTGTATAATGAGAGTTGACAATTAATAGACCTATAAATAACAAGTTATTAATTTGTTAGGAAGAGATTTCAATATATCAATACATTGCTATAGAATAGCTTCATATCTAGTTAAATTTTTAGGAAAAGCTTTGCTCATCGAGAGATCCCAAAGTTAATTCTAATTTATTTAACTAGTGACATTTAGTTACACCTTGAGAGAGGGTAGCTAGAATTTTAGAAAATTTTGAGCCAAGCATAAATTGAATTAATTAATCAGAGGGGAGCAAATAGGGATAATGAAAAATCCTAATGTTTAATCTTGATTTTTCCAAGTCTTAGTTTACAATTTTGGTTTGGGTTATGTTGTTCCCTGTTACTTTTAGTTTGTCATTATATTACTTATCTTTTTAAATTCTATTGAAACAATTTCTTAAACAAAGAATAACTTGAGTTAAGTGATGCCTAAACACAATCCTCAAGGGATCGATATCCACTTTCAATTACAAGTACAACTTATATACTTGTGATTTTCAGTGTAAGAATAGTAGTATGTTTTGCATTCAACAAATTTGCTATGTTGTTATCGGGGATTGATAGTTTTGCATTTTGATTAGTTTAGGTTACTTTGATTTAAGAGTTTTTGATACTTTTCCTTGTGTCTTTGTCATGAACACCAGGAACACACAAAGTAATACTAAATTTTATGATGAAGAGTTAGTAGATATCACAAGGCACGAATGAAAATTGATAAGAGCAAAGTGCAAAGACATTATACAAAGAAATATGGTGGAAGAACGAGAACAGAGGGAGGCTGAAAGGACATTGATGGACTTTATGAGACCAAGATTCAGTCCTCAAGGAGTTGCAAGGCTAGCGATTCAAGCTAACAATTTCAAGACCAAGCCGGCACTCCTCAACATTCCTTAGAGTAGTGTGAAATTTTATGGTTGTCTAAGGAAGATCCCAATGCCCATCTCGCCAATATTTTGGAGATATGCGACACCTTTTGATTTAATGGGATGTTTGATGATGCCGTGAGGTTACAACTATTTTCTTTCACTTTACGAGATCGGGTGAAGGCGTGGTACAATTGTAACATCCCACCCCCACTGGAAGGGTAAAATAGTAATTTAGAAAGGGCCGAGAGTGTTTAGTATTGGGTTGCAATATTTATGCATATCATTGCACGTGTATAGTGAAATTGCACATGAACTTGACTGTACATGCATTCATGACATTTCCCGGTATTTGTGCATAAACGGAATGTGGTTGTGAATTACGTGGTAATTGTATTTGAAAAATTATTTGGAGAGAGTCTTTGTGTGTTTTATATTTTAAGAAAATTTTTGAAATTTTTCGGGACTTTTTCGAAAAAAATTTCTGGACCGAAAAAACCGCCAAGAGGCGAACTGATTAGTTTTCGGTACAGCAAATTGTTGCCAAATAGTACTAGATTATTGGATATTTTCTGTTGGGACCGATAGTGGGACCCTTGAAAATGTGATTTTTTTTATTTGGATTATTGTTTTTATCAAAGACCATTAATTAGTTTTATCCTCTTCTTCTTTAACTTGGACTAGTGTCAAATTGATACATATTACTTTCATTTAATGGTTGCTAGTATTCTCAGTGGTTCCTTAGTGAAGGAATGAAAAGATAAATTTTGCTTGGTTATTTCCTTCTCCAACTGAAACTTCATCTTTTTCTTTGGACTCTCCTTCAACTTTGGCTTAAATTGCTACTTTCCTTTCAACCTTGGGTGTTTTCCTTTCATGCTTACAAACCTCCT
>JANITW010000009.1:5550915-5582572 GCA_027564335.1 Erythroxylum williamsii
AAGTTGTTTGTGTGTGAATTAACTTCTGATTTTATTGTAGAATTTTACAAAGAATTTTAAAGATCTATTCAACCCCCGCCCCTTCTAGATCCTTTACATACTGTCACATATAGGGCTCATTAGCAACTGTCGCTTATCCTATTGGAGGATACAGGGCTCATTAAACGTTGAGCCGGAGGCTCTGAATCACTTATGAGCTCAAAGCTTCTTTTCACGCGTTGAGCTTAAAGCTCTGATTTGTGGCGACTCTGGTCACAACAGCCATTATAGTTCATACACTCATGCCATATAATGCATCAGAACACATTTGTTCACATAAGCATAAGGCATTTTGCCTTTCACACAATCAAGCATATTTAAACCAATGCATATGAAATGCTCATGTGACACTTTTCTAGTTTATTACGGTGTTGTGACCGAGCGCCTGAACTATCCCAATATGGGAGCATTAATCGCTGAGCCTAAGGCTCTGAATCACCATGGGGCTCAAGGCCCGAGTATAATCGTTGAACTTTTAGCTCTCGGTGGCTGCTCCGGTCACAACTGTCATTATCTAATCATGCATTCATGTATGAAATGTATGCAGATGTCACAATGAATCACATTATTATGCATGCATGCATAGATCACAATTATTACGCACGTATGCATATATCACAATTAATCACCTTAAAACACGTAGGTCTCAAATTCATATACAAGTAGCACTTCTATGTCATAGCTCCCCAGTACATCGGACCTTCTATCTGGAATCCACAAGCACAATCAATCTCAAACCCACCATTAATCACCACATTCAGCAATCAATTTATACTAAAAATGACACAAAATAGAATAAAGGGTGAAAGGAGACCATCTCGGTTTACTCACAGTACGCTCCAGATTAGTATTTGCTTCCAAATTCTAGAAACACCTGGCTGCGAACTCTGAGCTTACACAACCCATTTATTCAATCCGTTGCACACACATTAATAATTTTGCCCTTATAAACATTAATGCATATATATGTACAATGCATGTTCATGATTATCCCGGTATCAATATATAAATTTTT
This sequence comes from Erythroxylum williamsii, assembly GCA_027564335.1. Lineage (NCBI taxonomy): Eukaryota > Viridiplantae > Streptophyta > Magnoliopsida > Malpighiales > Erythroxylaceae > Erythroxylum > Erythroxylum williamsii. Next base: position 5,551,970 of record JANITW010000009.1, read on the forward strand.
TCTCAAACACTATTTCGTTATCACAACTCAGGTATGCCTAGGGTTTAGCCGCACTAAAATTCTTAAACTCGCAATTTACGTTTATTGCAATTTTTTCGAAAACCATACTCTCGGGTCTACTACTCCCGATCGATAAACCAGTCCACATAGGGTAACCTAGGCAACCTCTCCTTGATAGAAAATTTCCTCTATACATTAGGAATCCATAGACAGTAAAATCACTCAATTCGGATCCCTATGGTCTAATTTCTGCTAAAACATGGACCAGAAAAATAATTGCTTGGTCCTCTAATTTTGACCTAGTCAAACCATGTCAATTTCATCTCTAAAAATTCACAATTTCTCACGGATAGTAATTAAATGACTTACGAATCCAACGCCTCAAAAATCGAGTCAATCGGAGGTCGGATGACAAAATTATACACGAAAGAATGGTAAAAGGATCAAAATGGAACAAAACAAACTAAGAACATTTGCACTTATTTCCCCCTTTTTTTACAAAACCTAACTTTTCACACACAAGTGTCCAAAGTTGAAAATTTTAGTATCAATAGAAAGAGCACAGAAAACCCTATAAGTTCCTTCAAGGCCTCACAAACCAATTTCACCCCTAAGGGTGTCAAAAATGCAAATCCAAGTTTCTGCCTAATCACAAATGTTCCAAAACAGTGCAACATTTTCGAATATCATAACTTCTTGTCCCCTTAGCCAAAAAATCCGTACTTTATATCAATGGAAAGAGAAAAATGCAACCTACAACTTTTATGAAAGACAGAAAAATTAATTTGACCTCTAAGGGAGTCAAAAACCACTTTGAATTTTCTATCCACTAATGATCATGCTAAATAGTAACAGAAACTTCGAAAATTCATAACTTCCCATTCCCTTTGCCTAAACTTCCAAACTTTATGTCAAAAGAAAGATCGGAACATACGCTACAACTTCCATGAACAACATGGAAATAAATTCTATCTCTAAATGGGTCAAAATCTCAAGCAAAGTTTATGCCCTGCACATGTCATCCTAACAGTACCATAATCTTCTCAACATCATAACTTCCTATCCCATTTTCTAAAAATTTTATTATTTATATCAATGAAAAGATCAGAAAACATGCTACAATTCTCATAAGGACTTAGAAGCAAATTACACCTCTAACTAGATCAAATTCTCACATGATTATAGTTGCCCTGTTAAAGACTGTTCCATAAGGATATCACCTACACCATATTCATCCTTTACAAATTCATCACTCACAATTCTTACATCCACAAATAGCATATTATACATCATTACAAACCTGAAACATTTATCTACAACTTTCCATAAGATCACTTGAGCAAATTTCAACCATAACAGTCCATAATTAGCCTCAAAGCATAGTAACCACAAAACCTATACTTAAGAGACATTTCACACGCAAAACACATAAACTTTGGAAAAACCATCTGAAGGTTAACAAGTCATAACTTTCAACCTAAAAATCGAAAAATGTCATACTTAGTGGCGATATAAAACTAGCAAGAAAATCTTCAATTTCCATGAAAGCCATTTAGCAAAATTTGTCTCAATCATCCTAGAAAAATTCCCCAAAGTTTCAGGTCATACATTCTCGGTTACTGTTCATCCTGCACATATTGTCCTCTTTCAAGGCCAAATTCATACCCCTTCAAGCCACAATTAAGCATCACTTCCTTCATAAGAATTTTAGCCAAATTTATCAAGTTTAATTTAAGCTAAACCTCATCTCAATTGCTCAACTATAGAAAGAGCTATGGCCAATACATTGAAGCATACTCAAAGGGCATTTCCAGATTTTTACACTTTCAAGACTTTGCATTTACCACTTCTTTAGACTCATCCAATCACCCCCTTTGAAATCCATTCAATCTCCAAACCTCTCTATATCCTTACATGCATTATCACTCATCCAACACATACAAAAACAAGGTATGAACATAATTTATCATCATCCATGACACAAACATAAACCTTGCAATATCAAAACATCATAACTCAAGTTAATCATCATTTTAGCTTTAATTAACCATGCCTATGACATTAGAAGCAAAACTTACTTGTTTAAGCTTCCATTTCTTAAAGTTCTTCAAGAAAAACACCAATACCTAACCTCAAACACCACCCACGATCAACACCATTTTTAGGGTTGGAAGGTTAGCAATTTAATAGAAAAGAGAGAGAGCAAGGTGGAAGGTGTATGAGAGGTTCACAACAATGGAGATTAGGAAGATCAAAGCTCATGAAGAAGAGGAAAAAGAAAAGCTACGAAAATGAGAGGAGGACACCCAAAACAACTCTCCAATGGCTTTTGAAAAAAAAAACATCGTGAGAGGCAGCAAAATGGGCTTCAAAACTTAAACAATTGGTAATTTAAAGGTCACTTGCCACATGTCCAAATTCTAAGCATTCACCTATATATCACTTATAAACTAATCCATTTAAACCTAATTTGTATTCTAATTTATCCCCAAATTTTCAATGACTCTAATAAAAAAAATCCTAAAATCATAAATTTAAAAATTTGTAGCCATTGGACAGTAATTTCTACTACTGGTAAACAATTATTCTGCCTCTTGGCAATTTTTCTAGTCCAAAAATTACCTCGAAATTTTTCAGAAAAATTTTTAAAATTTCCCAAAAAATGTAAAACACACAAAAATCCACTCTATTTAAATTTTCAAACTCAACAATCACATTTTTAAAAAAATCACTTATACCGGGAAATGTCATGCATGCATCTACAGTTATGTGCATATACAAAAATTACTATTCATATGTAGGTGTAGGCCATGTTATGCATGAATATGCCGAGACAAGTTTACACACTCATAATCCTTCCCAAATTACTATTTTACCCTTCCCATCGGTGATGGGATGTTACAATTAGTAAGTGTTTTTCTAAGTATTTGGTATGTGTTTCTTGCATAATAGGACTTGTTTTATATGTTTTTGTTTAGTTTGATCTTTATGGTTTTCTTTGTGTTTGATATTGGTTTAGGGTAGGAATTGATCATTTTGGTGTAGGAATAGAGGGTGGATATCTTTGTGATTGAGCTAGGGACTAAGAGAAGAGACAAGAAATGGACCTGCTGAAAAACAAGAACCCACGATTGTGGAAAAGGACATATTTTCCACGATCGTGGGAAATCTATGGAGAAAGTTTCTATTAAGTTAACCCATGATCATGGGAAGCATAAGTATAATTCCCTTCCTACAATCGTGGAAACTGGAAGTCGAAGAGACACGTAGGATTCATGTATTTTTTTGTTTTCGTGACTTTATAAGACATAGAATCCCAAGAGCCACCAGAGGGTTATGAAACTTGCTCCTTGGAGCCAAAAGATAGATTGAGAGCCTAAAGATAGGGGAGATTAAAGGTTTCATTCCTAATTAAGCAAAGAGCACCCCGTCATCTAGATTTTCCATATTGGGTAAAGAAGAGAAGGAGTTGCCCCGTCCAGTCTTATTTCAATTTCTTTCCCTTCTAGCATGTTTATCTTGGATTATTTGATTATTAGGGATATTATGGATATTATGATTGGTTAAAACATTTTGTAGGGTTTGATGTTAAATTATTTGTGAACCTTTGGTTATTGATTTAATGATATACATATTCGTGTTATTTATTGTGCTTAAACCTTGCAATAATTTAAGAGAGTGAGCTTGGTAATCTGTGTTAATTGTATAACGAGAGCTGTCGATTAATAGACCTATAAATAACAAGTTATTGATTTATTAGGAAGAGATTTCAATATATTAATACATTGCCAATATGATAGCTTCATATTTAGTTGAATGTTTAGGAAAGGGTTTGCGCATCGAGAGATCTAAAAGTTATTTCTAATTTATTTAACTAGTGACATTTAGTTACACCTTGAGAGAGGGTAGCTAGAATTTTAGGAAATCTTGGGCCAAGCATAAATTGAATCAATTAATCAGAGGGGTGCAAACAAGGATAGTGACAAGTCCTAATGTTTAATATTGATTTTCTCCAATTTTTGTTGGGGTTGTGTTGTTCCCTATTACTTTTGGTTTGTCTTTATTTTACTTATCTTTTTAAATTCAATTGAAACAATTTCTTAAACAAAGAACAACCTAAATTGAATGGTGCCTAAACACAATCCTTGTGGGATTGATATCCACTTTCAACTACAAGTACGACCTGTATACTTACAGTTTTGAGCATCAGACTAGTAGTGTGTTTTGTAATCAACAAGTTTTTAGGGTCATTGCTGGGGATTGATTGTTTAACATCTTGTTTATTTAGGTTACTTTGATTTAAGAGTTTTTGATACTTTTCCTTGTGTCTTTGCAGGTGCATGAATACGAGGAACACATGAAGGAATACTGAATTTCTTAATGAATAGTTAGTAGATATCACAAAGCACGTATGATAGTTAAGAAGAGCAAAGCACCAAGATATTATACAAAGAAATATGGTGGAAAAAGGAGAACAAGAAGAGGTTGAAAGGACATTGATAGACTTTATGAGACCAGGATTCAGTCCTCAAAGAGTTGTAAGGCCAGTAATTCAAGCTAACAATTTCAAGAGAAAGTCAGCACTCCTCAACATTCTTTATAGTAGTGCACAATTCTATGGGTTATCTAATGAAGATCCCAATGCCTATCTCGCCAATTTTTTGGAGATATGCGAAACTTTTTGGTTTAATGAGATGTCTGATGATGCCATAAGGTTGTGATTATTTTCCTTCACATTGAGAGATCAGGCAAAGGAGTGGTACAATTCACTAAGCTCAGGTCAGATTACTACTTAGGAACAACTAGCCCAGGCATTTCTTGCCAAATACTTTCCATCAATCAAGACAACAAGGATCATTAAGGAAATCACAAATTTTCAACAAAGTGATGGGGAATCTTTATATGAAGCTTAGGAGAGGTTGAAAGAACTACAAAGAAGTTGTCCTTACCATAACTTTTTGAGGGAATTTCGCATACAAACATTCTACAATGGTGTAAATCAGAGCATAAGTACAGCACATGACATTTTAGAAGAGTTAGTGAGCAACAATTGTATGTGGTCGAGCGAGAGGAGTAGACAGGGATAAAAGGACTAAAAAGGTATGATCCCTATTGACTCTATTACCACTTTGTAGGCATAGATCACAACCCTCATAAGCAGTTGAGCAATACGCAAAGAGCATCTTCATCTACAACCAAATTTATGCAATCATAGCGCGAGTTATGCGGGTATGACAACCATTACATAGCAGAACGCTTTTTTTGGGAGCTAGTAACACTGCACAAGTAAGTTACTTATGCCAACCACAGTGAGGTAACAATTTGTGCTTAAATACTTATAATCTATGGTAGAAAACCACCCAAATTTTTCTTGGAGTACTAACAATGCAGGTGGGCAAGCAAAACTAAAAGGACTTCCAGGATTTCAATAAGATGAACTTGGATATTTGGAGAACAAAATGGACAAGTTAATGGATATTTTGGGGTCCAAAATGGGAAATGAATAAGCAAACCAAAAGAGAACATTTTCGATCCAGGAGGAAAGTCTAAAGAGGATAGAGGTAAAGTTTGATCAGATAGTGGAGAACCATGCCTCATCCATCTACAACTTGGAGTTATGGGAAGGTCAACATACTAATGCTATGTCTTCTAGAAGTGCAAGTAGCTTACCAAGCAATACCGAGGTTGAAGGCTATCACACTTCGAAGTCACAAATAGATGGAGGAACCAAGTGTGAAAAAGGATAGCCAAAAAAAAGAGAAAAGGCGAGGAGATTTAAGAAGAGAAAGAAGAAGAGAGTCTGTATATGCCACCACCACCATGCAAGCCCAAACTTCTATATCCACAAACGGTGAGACAATATCAAGTGGACATTCAGTTTTCCAAGTTTATGGAGAAATTGAAGAGGCTTAGATCAACCTATCATTGGTGGATGCTTTGAAATGCATGCCCAAGTATGCGAAGTTTTTGAAGGATGTGCTATCATACAAGCGTATTTGGGAAGAAAATTAAACGGTCAATTTGACGGAGAATTATAGTTCAATTATCTCAAGGATGATGCCTTCAAAACTACAAGATCTAGGGAGTTTTTTTAATTCCATGTGTTATTAGTGACTTTGAATTTTCCAAATGCTAATGTGATTTAGGTGCAAGCATTAACTTGATGCCTTTGTCTATTTTCTAGAAATCGGGACTAGGGGAGGTCGAGCCAACATCCATGCTTATTCAACTTGTGGATTAATCCATCAAGAGGCCATAGGGAGTTGTAGAAGATGTGTTGGTAAAAGTACATAAATTTATTATTCCTGTTGATTTTGTGGTATTGAATTTTAAAGTTGATAAAAATTGTCCATTGATTTTGGGTAGGCCCTCTATGAATACTGGTAGGGCATTAGTTGATGTCCATGAGGGAAAACTAGTTTTGATGATTGACGATAAGAAAGTTGACTTGAATATGTCTAAATCTTTGAAGAAATCGATGGATGGTAATGTATGTATGATGATTGATGTTATGGATGAATGTGTGAAGAAGGTTGAAGAGTAAGTTACTGAAGTTATTAAAGTACACAAGGACGGGAGTATGAGAGAAAATGATTTATGTCATGAAGTTGAGTTAAATAAGTTGGAGAGAACAGATACACCTACACCATCTTCTTTCATTAAACCCTGCACCTTAGAGCTTAAAACCTTACCTCCCTATTTGAGATACACCTTCTTAGATAAAAACCATACCTTACCCATCATTATCTCGAACTAATTAGATTTTATGCAAGAAGAGAAAGTAGTAGGGACCATTAGGAAGAGGATGAGAACTATGGGGTGGCAAATTTTTGATATTATGGGGATTAGCCCCAATATGGTGATGCATAGCATTAACTTAGAAGAAGGGTGTAAAATTGTAAGAGAGCAACAGAAAAGGTTAAATCTAAACATGCAAGAGGTTATGAGGAAGTAGGTAGTAAAGTTGTTGGATGCAGGGATTATTTATCCCATTTCAAATAGTGAGTGGGTGAGTCCGGTATAATGTGTGCCTAAGAAGGAAGGAATGGCAGTGATGGAAAATGAAAAAGATGAAAAGATTTCCACTAGGACCATCACAAGTTGGTGAGTATGTATTGATTACCGAAAGCTCAATTTGGCCACCAAGAAAGATCACTTCCTTTTACCTTTTGTGGACCAAATGATTGAGAGGGTGGTCGTCCATGCATTTTATTATTTTCTTGATGGATACTTAGGGTATAATCAGGTGGTTTTATACCCACAGGATCAGGAGAAGAACACTTTTACTTGTCTTTATGGGACTTTTGCTTATTGGAGGATGTCAATTGTTTTATACAATACACTTGCCACATTGCAAAGGTGCATCATGGCCATATTCACATACATGAATGAGAACTTCATAGAGGTATTTATGGATGATTTCTCTATCTTTGGAGATTCTTTTGATCATTGTTTATTTAATTTAGACAAAGTGCTTCAAAGATGTGAGGAGTCTCATCTAGTCTTGAATTGGGAAAAGTGTCACTTTATGGTCCAAGAGGCAATTGTATTGGGTCATAAGACGTCATGCAAGGGGATTAACGTGGATCAAGCTAAGACCAAAGTAATTGAAAAGTTACCACCTCCTACTAACATCAAAGGCATTTGAGCCTTCCTTAGTCATGTAGGTTCTACAGATGGTCCATCAATGATTTTTCTCTTATTGCTAGACCTTTAACTTATTTATTAGTTAAAGATGTGCCTTTTGTTTTTTATGATGCCTATTTGGACACTTTTAATAGGTTAAAGAAGGCACTTATATCAACACCCATTTTGACGTCACAAAATTGTGTGTGATACAAGTGATCATGTCATTGGTTGTGTCCTTGGTCAGCAGAAGGAAAAAGGGTGCACACCATCTATTACGCAAGCAAGATATTAACAGGAGCACAACTGAATTATACAACTATGTAAAAGCAGTTGCTTGCTATGGTATTTGCAAGTGAGAAATTTGATTCTCATGTTTTAGGCTCATACGTCATAGTTTTTACAGATTATGCAACATTGCGATATCTTTTTACGAAGAAGGATGCCAAGGCTATGCTTATTCGATGGGTACTTCTACTCTAAGAATTCAACATTGAGATTAAAGACAAAAAACAAGCAGAAAATGATGTAGTTAACCACCTCTTAAAGGAGGGCTCCATAAAGAGGAAGAGGAAATCGAGGAGAGCTTTTTTGATGAGGTTTTAGTGATTGTAGATAATCCTTTTCGTCCTTGATTTGCAAATATTGCAAACTACCTCTCAGGTAGTATTCTTCCTTCCGATCTTTCTTATCAACAAAGGAAGCGGTTTATATTTCACCGTTCTCGTTATATTTAGGATGAACTTGTACTTTATAAGATATATGCTGACAGTGTGATTCACAGGTGTATCTCTGAAGATGAAATACCTAAAATTGTGATGCAATATCATAGTTCACTTTATGTAAGGCATTATAAAGATAACAAGACTATAACCTAGATCTTAGCGTGTGGATTATATTAGCCAACCTTGTTCAAGGATGCTTGATATGTTTTGCTAAACTGTGATAGGTCTCAAAAAGTAGGTAACATATCGAAAAAGGATGAGATGCTTCTTTCAAACATCTTGGAGGTGGAGACCCATATGACTATGATGATGGGTATGAAGTAAGGGATTTTGAGAGGGCTAGACAAAGTGGGCATAGAAGAGGTGCCAACTCAGTACAAATTTTTTTCACATTTATCATATGCATGTGCAGAAAGTAATAATCAAATTAGACTTACACTATTATTTGATAAAAGTCGAAATCAAAATTGTCATTACACTTTGATCAATCTCCTTAACAAAGCATTTCGAATTTTCACCAATTATTACACATAGAAATATTTGAATACACATTGTATAGAAATCGCAGAATATAAAAATTTATACAAAAATAAGAAAATACAAATATAGATGCAAACTTATCCCTACCTCTACCTCTTACTTGAATGTAGTGATTATACTCCCGCTTGCCCAATGGGGCAATTCTTTTGAGCCTGAAATAAATATTGCAAATTTTAGGTAAATTTTGCGAACTCAGTGAATAACCATCCTCAATGGCTCACTCAATCACAAAACACATACTGATTATGAAATCACTTAATCCACATCATTCCAATCATAATCAAATGGCATCACATATCATTTTGATGGCTTATTTCACATTTCTCTTTTAGATCAGTCACATAGTTCATTTGAAGCATGCATATCATTTTTATATACAATGCATGTGATACTCACTTTAATTTATTATTTTATTATGACCAAATGCCTATAACTATCCAGTATCTATTATCAATACCAGGCTTATTGATAATTATCCCGTATCTGTTAGGAATACCAGGCTTACTTTACATAGTGAGCCTTTGGCTCTTATACACTTTCTAAGCTTGAAGCTCTTTTTCACAATCTGAGCTTTAAGCTCTTTTTTGGTAGTTACTCTGGTCACAACTACCTTCCGGCATTCAACAATTAAGTTGAGAATCACTTTTCTTATTCATATCCACATTCACATTCAGATTATACTTATCATTGGATCTTGGTTTCTCATTCATCATAATGTTGAGAAACACTTATTTCTTCTCATTCACATACAAGTACATTTCAATATCACATTTATGCATTAAGTCTCAGACCTTTACTGTGTAGCATCACATTCATATCAATTATATTTACATTATGGAATGAGTGATTTTCTTTTTGAAGTTATTAGAGCCATCCATGGAAGAATTGCATTATTGAATCTTACTACCAATTGTCACTTTCGATTGTTTCATTAGTTATTTGTTTCTTAGACTATTAGGTTCTCAATGAAGCTTATTTTCCAGCCAGGTTTTTGATGTATTGCCATCTGTGAAGCATTTCTCAGGGCACTTCGTATCAGTCCAGGGATTTCTTTTTTGATAGGAACGAGATGAGTTTGTACACTCTCTCTAGCCATGTAGATATATTTTTATTTTATTAATCTCATTACTGATTTACCAAAAAAATTATATTCACATTGAATAATAATCATAACCATAGTCATTCAATGCAGAAATTGAAATTTAAAACAAACAATGAAATAAGACTATCTTGTTCAACTCACAGTACGCTCCAGATTAGCATTTGCTTTCAAGATCTGAAAATGTTTGAATGTGGGTGTTTATCTTGCATATAAAAATTATGCAATATGCACGTTACACACACATTATTAATAATTGCACATTCACATAACATTCAGTTTTACACACATGTTTGTGTGTAATATGTGATGCATACTCAATGACAATCCTAGGAGTTTTTTCATTATCCTCATCACATAATCAATCCTATCTCAAAACTCACTTAAGTATCATTTGTACTTAGGTGTATACCTTAATAAAACCGTTAAAATCATAATTCATTTCTCATTGTATCACTTTTAGATTTTTCCCAAAAACTAACTTTCGGGTCTACTTTTCTTAATCATATAGACAATGAAAATGAAGTAATTTGACATTACTCTCTTCTATAGGAGTTTTCTCTTATCTCTTAAGTTTCTAATGACACCAAAATCATTCAATTTGGTTCAGAAATTTGAAAGTTATTCTCCTAATATTTTCGGAGTGTTCTCATTCTGAAACAGGACACCAGATTCAACTTTCATCCATAAATTGAATGTCTTAGATTCAGAATTACAACTTGACTTCTACATACGATTTGTATCCATATGTCTCTAGTTTATGCCAAATAAAATAGAATCTCATTTGGACTTCTAGAGAAGAAGTTATGGTAAAAAAAAACAGGACTATTCAGCTTGCAATTTCTATCGGGTGTTCAAACCAAAATCAAGTCGCAGTTACTATTGGAGAGCACAGTGACTTGATGTAACAAATATGCATCAATTTAACATTAAACTCACAGGGGTATGGGACAAAATTCATGGCTGTGAGTGACTCACAGATGTGAGGAAAAGTCAAAGGTGTGACAGATAAGGACAAAAGATGTTGTGAACACACTCTATCAGACCCGTCTCACATTTTTCACTCTATCTCTCTTAATTGATTTTATATTGCCATAAATTTTGGTTGAGAGGTAGAGAAATGTGTTACGAGTCCAATGATTCAAGTATCGTGTCATTTGGAGGTCCGAAAGAGGAGACATAGCCAAAATATTGAAGGATGTTGCATCAGCCTTCATCCTTCAAAGTCGCGATCGTAACCAACTCATGAAGTCATGATCGCGCTTCATCACGATCATAACATTTAGTGAAAAACATCGAGGTCACGATCATGATGAAGCACGATCGCGACTTTCATTGAATTGTAGCAGGAGCACGATTATGACTTTCCTAGTCGCACACCTTCTCTTCAAACCTCCTTCACTTCTAGCCCCATATAATCTTCAATCCAGAACTCCAAAAGTTTCAAACTTTATATCAATAAAAATCTAAGAAACATCTACAACTTTCATGAAGACAATTTTATCAAAATCTTTCTAGATCAATACAGTTTAATCATAGAAGTTTCAAACTAAAACTAACTTCTCTAACTTATCTTCTTCATTCTCTGTGCTTCCTTTTTCATTCCCTTACACTTTCCTTCCATTTACATTCTCCAGTTTTATTTTACCATTTTAACTCTCATTCAGCTTAACACCTTCATAACAATTCCAAAAATCCATGCCTAAACAAAATCATCAAGAACAGAAGAAAAGTCATTAAAGCATTTCACCATATTTTGCGTTTTTTTCACTGGCATTTTTCTATATTTTCATTTTCTACATTCTCTTAATCCTTTTCCTCTAAGTATAATTTAAAACAATCTTACTTATCTCAGATCATCATCTTACAACTATTCTTCAACTCTAAATTCGTTCTTTTGGTCATCTTTGAAAACACTCTAAACTCATGTATACAATGAATACATAACCATAAACAAAACATTTACTTGTTCTTGTCTCCAAATTTTTCTATAATTAATCATTCACATTTCCTATGATCTTTCAACTTATAAATAATTTCTACACTATCTTAAGACATATAGATTATCAATTATTCGAATATCACTCATCAAAAATTTTCATATCATAAGCCCTCGGTGTTCATGAAAATGCCTATTTTTTTTCATGATCATGCAATAACAAATAAATCACCATTTTGGTTTCATAAACCAACAACTCTAAATGATTTAAACAATACTTACTTGATATTTCTCTAAAATCTGCAAAAGCTCAAGAAGCCCTAAACTTCTTGCAATTCATGTACACCATTGTAGGGGTTGACAAGCTTCGATATTTCTTAATGCAAAGAGAGGGAAACTGAAGTTACGAGTAGAAGTGAATAGATAAAAACAAGGTTTAACGTAGGGGAGTTTTAATGAAAAACTCTAGTTTACAGAAAGAAACAACTTTGGAGAAGAAAACTACAAGAGAGAGATGAAGATAAGAACAATAACTAGTCTTTCAAGGCTAAGGAAATTTAACTTAAAATTTGGACACTTGTCCACTTCCGGAGACATTAGCTAATTTCCCCAAACTAACTAGTTATATTTGAACTAGTTCCATTAAATCCCATCTTCTCATTACATTTTTCTCCATAATTTTCAATATCATCTTCTTATTTACAGATTCTAAGTCATCTTTGAAATTTACAAAGTCATTTCTAACAATTCTCAAATATCATTTGGCTTCCTATCTCTATTTTCCATACATCAATTTACTTGCCAAGTGGCATATTTCCTAGTACAATTACAGCCACATTTTCAGAAATAAATCCTAAAATTCACCAGAGTTTAAAATTAACAGCTACACTCTCCAATTAAATTTTCAATATAACAATTTCACAATTCTCATTAATATCAAATCATATTTAATTAGACCTAGAACGTCAATGAATGCATGTATACTCATTTTAATGCATGCAAAATTTAAATTCACGTGTACGTATGCTAACAATATGCATGGGCGTGAAAAATGCATTTTTCTTAATCTCTTATTGATCTCATATGTACCGTATTTTTGGGTCTTAACTCTAATAAGGAAATGGGATGTTTCATTTATCCCCTCCTTAATAAATTTCATCCTCGAAATTCTTATCTAATTGATCAGGAAGGCAAGGGTATTGTTTCCTCAAATACTCCTCTATTTCCTTTTAAACTTCATCAATCAAATAATTTCTTCCAAATGACTATAGTCAATGTAATCAATTAATCCTCTAATTATTTCTTCAGATATCACGCTATCTTAACTGTTTCCTCAATAATTCAAGTTACTCAATATTTTCACTTTGCAAGCTGACCATACTTCTTTGTCATATCATATCATTATTTCTTAGCATACTCACATCTCACACATTATAATTCTGAGACATCTTTATTGATAATACAAATTATAAGTTATTCGTCCTATACTCTTAATGAATTCATGTAGACCAATACAATTCAAGCTTAGTTTATCCTTTTTCTTAATCTGAGTGCATCTTACTAAGTTGATAACCTCAAAAGCCTTTCATTTTTTTCACTTCTCTTCAAGGTTAATACAGTTAACTCTTAGGTCTGTCTCACTATATTTTGTAACATCGATGTTGATCCACCAAACTTCATTCGTCTTTCATATGCCACTTTGTTTTTATTACAGATTCATTTCACTCACTAAAAGTATCTCAAATTTATTATGGCCTTTAACTATTTTTTGGCACTCTTCATTTCAATGTAAGGGCGAACGACTCTTTTTGTCGTATAATGCCTCATACAATTTTCTAATGATATCACTATGATAATGATTGTTATGCTATACATTGACCTCGGATTCCTACAAACTCCAAATTATAAGCTTTAAACTTGTCTATAACAGTTAAAATTGTTGGCAACTAAACGTAGTTTCATCACATTCCTGCTAGGATGTATAGCTTAGGTTGATACTTATGCCTTATCTAATAATATCTTTGGTCAATCATCTTTTTTAGGTACACGTCCTTCTCATTTCAGTCACAAAGTAACATCTTTCCTATTCGGAATCAACAGTTCATATTCGTTTTTAATTCCTAAATAAGATTCACAATTCCGGATCCCCAATTTAGGCTTTGATGATCTTTTCATACAAACCAATTTTAAACTCTAACGTACCTAATAAAATTTCATGTTGCCCAATTTCAACTTGACATTCTATTCTCTTTATTACACTTGATTTGATAATCTTAATATCCAAATTTGTGCTATTTTGTTATTGAATTTTTTGTTCAAGTATTAGATTACAACACTAGCTTTATTAGGAAATGCTCATTTGTAATCACAATCTTCCAGTAACTCTATCCAGTGTCTTAGTTTCATTTTTATTTCTTTCAAACTCAATAATTATCTCATACTCTGATAATCTGTATAAAATCTAAAATGATTCATTGTACTTATAATGTCTCCAAGTTCTCAACGCAATTTCTATTATAGCAAATTCTAATTCCTGTATCAAAATTCAACTCATGAGGCTTTAATTGTCCCTATGTACACCAAATCACTTTATAATATTGCAACAGATTGCATCTTAATCTCTTATTTGAAACTTCATTATATACTACAAAAATCTTCACATCAAAGAGATATGATTAACATCGGTGTTATAATTCCTCAAAATTCTTTTTGCATTCATCACTCATACGATTTACACATTTTTCCTCAAACATTTTTGTCAAAGGAATAAGATCAGCAAAAACTCCCTAATAGTCTCTGTTGGTATCCAATTTTTAGCTATTCTAGAAAACTTTAGATCTCATATATATATTCCTTGTGGTTTCTCTCTTCATCATTTCCTCTATTTTCAATATGTCATGTTCAAATATTACACCACCTAATATTTTATTCGATCATGTTAAGATTCGCTCTCAATAAACTTGGCATATAATTATTTCTACCTCCACGATATATGTAAGATTAATCTCGATGTTCAAAATATTCAATTCACTTTTCGAATACACTCCAATTATCCTCTATGATCATAGTCACTAATTTATCCAATTTTGCTTAGACCACTTTTGTTGGCCCCTGAAAATTTTTATTTTTTATGATAAATAAGTATGATTATATTATTTTGGGGTCTTGCTAGATTATTTTATCTTGAAGCTAATTAGCATGCTAATGTGAATAAGATAATATGATGTAGGTAAATGGAATTAAAGTTAAGGTGGTAAGTTTGCATAAGGGGTATTTTGGGAAGATCACTTAAGTTTAGAAACCTTAAGGCTTTAAATGAAGGGCAAAATGGACATTGTGCAATCATTAAGAGTATAAAAGGGAGAAAGAAGACTTGTCTTGCATTTGGAAGAGAAAGAAAACGAAATTGAAGAAAGAAGGGAGAAAGTTTCGTGAGTTTAGAGAAAAAGGAGAGTTATGCTAGGTTTTGATTTTTCTTAACCTTCAAGAGGGATTTTGAGAGTGATCAAGAAAGGAAAAAGAAAGAGGAAGGTTAAATCTTCCATTAGAGCCAAGAAAATCATTGTTTGGTGAAGATTCAAGGTAAGTTGATGTTTAATCTTTTCAATATTTGGAAAAGTTTTGGTTCAAAGAGCTTAGAAAATGCATGGGTATAAGTATTCTAGGATCAATTTCATGCACATTATTCTTTGGGTTTTCCAATTGGAATTGATTTTAAATGGGTTTTTGTCAATGTTAAAGGGAGGCAAGAGGAGCACGGGCAGAACATCCTTGACCAAGTTTTCAAACAAGGAAACTAAAGTGAGTTTCATTTTTATAATTGAGTTAATGAGCCATATATGTTTTTCAAATAAAGGGAATTTAATGATTTTTTCAACTACCTTGAAAATGAGCATTTATTATTCTTTAAATGCTTGAGCATGTGCCACATGCTTTTGTATATGAATTTTGAGTGATATGGGAATGATTTCAAATTACTCCAAAATTGTTATATTTGTGGCTTTTGAAGGATTTGGGAAATAGCTGTATGATTGGTATGAGATTTTGGATGATGAAGTGTAGAATAATGATAGATTTACGTATGAAATATTTCATGCTCATGAAAGACAAGTTTTCAAAATGTGTCATTTGGGAAGTTGATTTTTCAAGCCATGAATAACATTTTATGTAGGTTTGTGGTGGTATGTTTTGTCTGTCAAGTGCAATTGACTAAAAAGGCTTCTCCTGCTACCTGCTAGTGGCATGGAACTCCTTCACGGACTCCCATAAGTTTACAGCTACGCAAGACCATTTTGTGGGCTTGTGATAATACGTTCTGTTCACGGTTACATAGGACCCTTAAGGAAAATATGTAGTACGTTGTGTTACGGATCTACCAGAATTGTTCTAATGTGTTTAATTTATTCTGATGTGAGTTATTGATTATGATGTACAACTTATGTGAGTTGTGAATTGGCTTGATAAGTTGATAATTCTGTGTTTTATGATTGAGATTTTTGTTATGATCATGAAAGTTTTAAATGGTTTTCACTTATAAGAGATCCTCAGTTTACTTCGAGATTCTAGGGAAGCTTACAAGATGTTCTGGGAACTAAGTTGAACTTTAGCACTGCTTTTCATCCCCAGATGGATGGTCAATCTGAGAGGACCATTCGGACCCTTGAGGGAATACTCAGGGCATATGTGATGGACTTCAAAGGAGATTGGGATGAGCATTTTCTATTGGTAGAATTTGCTTATAATAATTCGTACCACTCAAGAATTCAAATGACTCCTTATGAAGCACTGTATGGAAGGAGATGTAGAACTCTGATATGTTGGAATGAAGAAGGAGAAAGGAAACTGATACGATCAGAGTTACTGCAGATGATAGTGGACAAGGTTAATTTGGTTAATCAACGGCTTAGGGCAGCTTAAAATAGAATGAAGAGCTACACTGATGCACACCGGAAGGAAATAGAGTATGAAGTTAGTGAGAAAGTCTTTCTTAAGATGTCTCATTGGAAATGAGTCATGAGATTTGGCAAGAAAGGTAAGTTGAGTCTGAAATACGTGGGTCCCTATGAGATTGTTGAGAGAATTAGACCACTAGCCTATAGGTTGGCATTGCCCCAAAAATTATCATAGATACATGATGTCTTTCATGTGTCCATACTGAGGAGGTATAGATCGGATCCGTCCCACATCATTCAGACCACTGACATTCAGTTGAGAGATGAGCTGAGTTATAAGGAGATGCCAGTGGAGATCTTGGACACCAAAGAAAAGGTCTTAAAAAATAAGACAGTTTAACTGGTTAAAGTCCTATAGAGAAACCATTCTGTGGCAGAGGCCACGTGGGAGCCCTCGGAGGCCATGAGGGAAAAGTATCCACACCTCTTCAACGATTAAGGTAAGAATTTCAAAGACAAAATTCTTTTAAGAGGGGAAGAAATGTTAACCCCTAAAATTTTTTTCATGATAAATAAGCATGATTAGATTAATTTTGGGGTATTACTAGATTAATTTATGTTGTAATTAATTAGCATACTAATGTGAGTAAGATAATATTGTTGGATCCCACTTCCGAAGCCCAACATTCGGAATCAAATACGGTACTTGCCCTAAACTATACTATACCTATTTCGAGACATTTGGCAAAAATTCCTCTAAAGAACTCAAATTAAGGTGTTCTTTAGACGGTTTGAAAGAGGACTTTAAGATTCAAGAAGAACTCAAAGATATATTCTATCTTATGAAGGGTCAAATATGGAGCAGAAGATAGGTACGGACGAAGCCAAAGGAAAAAGTAGACTAATGGAAAAGATAGACAAATGGGAAAATTTGTCATAACTTTTCCTACAAATATTCGATCGAGGTGTTTTTTATATGGTTTGAAAGAAGACTTTAATATCTACAACTTTCATGAAGATTTTAAACACAGATTATATCTTATGAAAGGTCAAAAATGGAGTATAAGATAGGTACATATGAAGCCAAAGGAAAAAAGCAGACTAATGGAAAAAGATAGATGAATGGGGAAAATTGCCATAACTTTACCTAAAGATATCTGATCAAGGTTTTCTTTATATGGTTCAAAAGAGGACTTCAAGATCTACAGCTTTCATGAAGACCTTGAAGACAGATTCTATATTTTAAAGAGTAAAAAATAGAGTAGAAGATAGGTATAGATGAAGCCAAAGGAAAAAGTAGACTAATGGAAAAAAACAGACTAATGGGGAAAATTGCTATAACTTTTCCTATAGATATCAGATCAAGGTGTTCTTTACATGATTCAAAAGAGGACTTCAAGATCTACAACTTTTATAAAGACTTGAAGATAGATTCTATCTTTTAAAGGGTCAAAACTAGAGCAGAAGATAAAAGATAGCAAAAGACAGGCGACACATCATCACAAAAGAAGCAAAACACAGACGATACGTCATCACAAATGATACGTCATCACAGAAGACATATCATCACAGAAGACATGTCATCACAGAAGAAGCAAAACATAGACAACACGTCATCATAGATGACACGTCATCACAGACGACACGTCATCACAGAAAAAACAAAACATAGAAGAAGCAAAACACAAAAGATACATCTTCCATTCTAAGGACATAACTTTCAGCCTAGAAGTCCAAAATTTCGTACTATATATCGTTAAAAAGCTAGAAGGATAAGCTACAACTTTTCAGAGACAATTTTAACTAATTTTGGCTCAATCGAGTCCAGATTTTCTCCAAAGTTGACATACAATTTATATACCTAGAAAAGACTTGGATTTTGAAATGAACAACTACAAAAGAAATATGCACATACACCTGAGGAACTTTTCAGTTCTAACTCTTTTACCAAATCAGCAAAAGCTCATACATAACTTTAATTACATATTAACATTATAAACAAAATCTTAACACAAATACAACATACATAAGATGCTCAATGTTTTAACATGCTTATGAAGCTATCCAAAAGTGATTGAACTAACTTAGTTACAAAAGTTTTTAATATCTTGGAGCTTTAGATGCCTTGCAAGGATTGCTAACTTTCTTGTTCTGCACTTGAGGAGGGAATAGTGAGGTGAGCTACATAGCTCAATGGCTAATATATTTATAATCATTGGCAATTGACCAAAGTTAGCAATTTAAGCATTCATTAATTTAGCTCAAATTCATAACATATAACACTCAAAATGATTCATACTTAGCAATTCAATTATGAAATGGACAAACAAATGGCTCGAGAGTTCCGTGGAAAGAAACAGAGAAACTGAAGTTTGCTTCGTGAACAAAACGAGTCCGAATTCTCAGGATCTTGTGGCCTCAAGCAGGTAGCCAGGAGAAGGCTATGGGTTAACGTGCACATGACTAATGAAACGAGTTTCTCTCTTTCCCAAATAAAAGCATATAATCATGCTCAAAATCATTTTATCAACTACTCAAACTTTCATGCTTTTCTTCTTTTTATCTAACTCAAAATGTTATAATCTTTTTCAAGAAATAACATAATCACTATGCATTTTCAAACATTCACAATGATTTCAATTTCTCACAAATCAATTCCAAACAAAAATAACATACACATACATAGGCAAGAATATGCCCAATTACAAGATAACTATAAATAGATTACCCACCTAATTAGCTTGCAAAAACCAAGTCAAGCTTACCTTTCCCCTTGCTCTTGGGTAGGATTTCTTAAGTTCCCTACAATAACCAAGGTTCCATTCAAAACAACATTCCAATAAAATTCAAAAACTTCAAAAATCACAAAATTTTAACAAACACAAATTGGACTCAAATTTAACCTACCCATATCCCATTTAGGTTAGAAAACCCAAGACTTAGTTTAGAAACCCTAAAATTAATTGGGTTCTCCTAATCCATCTTCTCCCAACATAAACTTTTCCATTCTCTACACTAACCATTTTTCCTTTCCAACTCCTTCTTCCACAACACAACTCATTCCTTTAATAAAGCAAGAAGAAAAGATGGTTAACCCACCTTAAAAAGCTTGATTTCTCTTCTTTCACCGAAACCTCTCTTCTCTCTCTCTTAATTTCATTTCTCACTCTTCTCCCTTTTTAATTCACGTTTTTCTCCTCTTAACAAGCAAAACAACACATTATTTTGCCATTTCTACCCTTAATGAGCCCAAAAAGTTCATCTTACCCTTCCTTATAAGCTTATGCTCTTTTATGTTTAAGTGATCTCCCAAACATGTCCTTGAACATCCTTATTACATCAACACTTTAATTCCACTTATCCATTCAATAAATCCTACTAACCTTGACATAATTATAGATCCAAAATTAAATCTATCAAAAGTCCAAAATTATTTTAAATCATACTTAAAGAAAATTTTTTCCAGGGTCCAACAAATATGATGTAGGTAAATGGAATTAAAGTTTAAGTTGGTAAGTTTGCATAAGGGGTATTTTGGAAAGATCACTTAAGTTTATAAACCTTAAGGCTTTAAATGAAGGGAAAAATGGACATTGTGCAATCATTAAGAGTATAAAAGGGAGAAAGAAGACTTGTCTTGCATTTGGAAGAGAGAGAAAATGAAATTAAAGAAAGAAGGGAGAGAGTTTCGTGAGTTTAGAGAAAAAGGAGAGTTATGCTAGGTTTTGATTTTTCTTAACCTTCAAGATGGGTTTTGAGAGTGATAAAGAAGGAAGAAAGGAAGAAGAAGGTTAAAGCTTCTATTGGAGCCAAGAAAATCATTATTTGGTGAAGATTCAAGGTAAGTTGATGTTTAATCTTTTGGATTTTTTGAAGAGTTTTGGTTCGAAGAGCTTAGGAAATGCATGGGTATAAGTATTCTATGATCAATTTCATACATATGATTCTTTTGGTTTTCCAATTGGAATTGATTTTAAATGGGTTTTTGTCAATGTTGAAGGGAGGCAAGAGGAGCACGAGGAGAACATCCTTGACCAAGTTTTCAAGCAAGGAAACTAAGGTGGGTTTTTTTTTATAATTAAGTTAATGAGCCATAAATGTTCTTCAAATAAAGAGAATTTAATGATTTTTTCAACTACCTTAAAAATGGGCATTTATTATTCTTTAAATGCTTGAAAATGTGCCACATACTTTTGTATATGAATTTTGAGTGATATGGGAATGATTTCAAATTGCTCCAAAATTGTTGTATTTGTGGCTTTTGAAGCATTTGGAAAATGGATATATGATTGGTATGAGATTTTGGTTGATGAAGTGTGAAATGATGATAGATTTGCATATGAAATATTTCATACTCATGAAAGACAAGTTTTCAAAATGGCAGTTGATTTTTCAAGTCATTAACAACATGTTATGTAGGTTTGTGGTGGTCTGTTCTGTTTTTCAAGTGCACTTGATTAAAAAGGCTTCTCCCACTGTCTGCTAATGACATGGAGCTCCTTTACAAACTCTCATAAGTTCACAGCTACGCAAGACCATTTTGTGATATTACGATAGTACGTTCTGTTCACGGCTACACAGGACCCTTATGGAAAATGTGTGGTTCGTTCTATTACGGACCCACCTAAACTGTTCTAATGTGTTTAATTTATTTTGATGTGATTTATTGATTATGATGTACGACTTATGTGAGTTGTGAATTGGCTTGATAAGTTGATAATTTTGCGTTTTATGATTCAATGAGATTTTTTCTATGATCATGAAAGTTTTAATTGGTTTTTGCTTATTACCATTTGTAAAATTGTTACCCACAAGCTTTCAAGCTCACCCCCTTTTCTTCTTCTCTTCAAGCGATGAACAAGATATTGAGTGATTGAGTCAAGAGTCAAGGCATTACTCCGATTTGCATATTTTGTTTTTGAAGTTAGATTATGTAAAACAATGCTTTAGTCACATTTTAGGTGATTCTAGTTTTTGTAAAGTTTGTATTTTTGGATTATGATGTAAGTGGCTTGAAATGCCCACTAAAGCATTGTAAAACTCTTATTTGTTTTGATATTAATGAAATATACATACATTATGTTCCACTCATGATTTCCAATGTCTTTATATTGCATTTTCAAGTTTTTCATAGTGTTAGGAATTGTGTATTGAATTTAGGGAGAAAACTATACTAATTTAGATGGAAATAGATAAAGTTGTCTTCTAAAAATTTGTAGCTTATCCTTTTACCTTTCTAAGGCTATAAAGTACGTAAATTTTGGATATCGGAGTTGAGAAATATGAACATTATAAATTGGTAACGCTGCATAGGATGTATATCATAATAGCCATGGTAAATGATGAGAGGTTGTGTATGTTATGAATCGTTTGACTTGATATTTGAGAGTTTGATGCACTCAAACTGGTAATTCAATGTTTAAGGAGTGGTTTTGTATTAGAAGAAGTGAAATTAGGAAGATTATGAGTGAAAATAATGTTAGAATGGATGTAGGAAGCATTGCAAGGGCTTTGGAGGGCTTTGGGAAACCCCCATGTCCGTTAAACGGACCTTCTTGGGTTAAAAATGACCCCCAACATTGCCCATCTTCTTGGGTGAAAAATGGCTCCCAAGCCCATCTATGTCCGTTAGGTAGACATGTATGTCCGTTAAACGGACATTCACAGTATAACTACTGTAGATTATGATTTTTGACTCTTTTAAAGGCAAAATCTCGTTTTGTGATTTGCATGCAAGTTGTAAATCTAGAAGTTTTCTTTCATATTGTCCAAGAATGACCTCAATCCAAGCTTTATAGAAAAAATTATGTCAATTCTTCCAAGATAGGTACAATATGATTGAGGATATAAACATATTTGAATCTTTTGGCCCTCCAAATGAAGTGATTCTTGAAGCAATGGTTTCCTAACACATTATTCTATCCTTACATAAAAATTGGTAGCTTTTGGTTCTGATATGAAAAAGATTGATGGAAGGATAGTGAGGGGTCGGTTGAGAGAGCATTACTAGGGTATGAATATACTTTGGCTTATTAAGCATAACTTCTTCTATAGAGTTCCAAATGAGATAGTTCTTGCTTCAAATTAAACTAGAGATTTGGAGCTTCAATTGTTTTGAAGAAGTCAATTATGATTTTAGTGATTGACTAGTATGGGCACGCCACTCTTGTTGGATGATGGCTAATAAGGGTTCATGGAAATAACCCTTCAAGGTAATACGCATGCTCACGTCTTATGATGACTCCGAACATTGGGCTTCAGAAATGGGATCCAATACTTAGAATTGAAATAATTACCAAGACATATCTACAATACATTTTTAGAGGATAACTTAAAACTTGTCAGTGATAATTGTAGCTAGGTTACATAATGAACGAAATGATAAGTTACTATAAGTGCTGCAGGAGCATAGAACAAATAGAACAAATGAATTCACTAATTGACTTTGAACTAAGTATAAGTCATTTGAATTAGTGACCTAGGTAATTGAGAGTATTCATGACAAAATACTTACTTTTGCTACATAAGATTAAATGACTTTTCAAACAAGCCATTAATACTTATATGTTATCAAATAATAATTGTTGTTATTTGTTTATTAATTCGTGTTACCTAAATGTTTGAAAACAAAAGCTTCTTAGTATATATCACTTTATATATTAGGTCATATTATGTGAATTAAATTCATATTTTAAAGAATATTCGACTAAACTGAATTGATTTATGATTTAGTGAGATTATCTAAATTTTAACCAGTTGGTGAATTAGGTAATTGAGAGGATTGTGTATATATTTATTTCTCTAATTGATTTCTTTAATTTTCTAAAATTGATATGTACGTAAATTAAGAATGATTGAAATAGATTAATTTAAGGATAAGCAAAAGTTTAAGTGTAATGATTTTTTCTATGTACGAAATGTACATTTTTTTTCTTAAGTATTTTGCTTTTACTTAGTTTTTGATTTTTTTTCCAACTAATTATGGTAAATTGATCATGAGAGGAGCCTAGTTTTTTATTTCTTTTCAGTTAATTATGGTAAATTGATTATGAGATGAGATTATTAAATAATTGGAGGTATTCAAGTAAAAATTAAGAATCACAAATTTTGGATGAATGCGATCTGACCCTTACTGTGTATGGACTATATCCTATATAAATCAAGTGTAATAAAAGACGTGAGCTAAAAATAAGACCATTTGGTGATGAAGAATGTCCATAAAGTAACATAGCTTAAGCCACAACCGTGCAAAGAATCTACATTAATTTCAAACGAAACTATGAGTTCTACATTATGGGAGGACAAGTATGTTAGAGACTATATGCTAATTTCAAGAGAAACAGAGAGATTCATAGTTTGGAGACATAGTAGTAACAAAGTCCATATACTAATTCTAGAAGAGTCAAATAGATCTATAGTTTGGACTATGACCATAGCCTATACTATACCTAATTTTTAAAAGACTGTAGACACATTTTTTAATCTTTAAATGCTAAGGTTAATCATTCAAAGTTCTAAAAACCCTTCGACGGCCAATCTCAAAATATCATTATCTTAATGGATCGACTTGTTGGCGGAATCATGATTTAAATTTATATTTATTCCTACCATGTTTTCTTTTTTTATCTATTGCTTTCATTGTTATGATTATAATTAGTTGCTAATGTAGACCGATTCATTTTAATTTATGAATGAGATATATTCCTACGAATTTATGAATTATGATCTTAATGAATAAATTAGTTATTCTAGCGATGGAATTGATTTTAATTCACTTTTGAATGCTCTGAGAAGGTCTGCCTATGAGTGAACCACTGCTTAGGTAATACACTCTAAAAAACTTACGTGATCTTTCTAGTGTTGAACTGGAACTTTTTATAAATCTTAGTGCATTTAAATAAATGTTACGCTTGTTAGAGATACGAGTAAACTAACTATAGAGTAAATCATCGTAAATCGAGAAAGGCAGTTTCATGGTCTAAGAGGGCTATATCTATTTTAGATTAATCTATTCATAAAATCATAAGTAATAGTAAGAAAAAGACTTATTTAGACTTTGATATATGATTGCATTACGTTTTGATCAATTGTTTGTTATTAATTTTTTAATTAGTAAAGTTTATTTTATATTTCTTTATTTGAAATTCATAAATTTATTTTTATTTATTTTAGTTGAGACTAGCTAATAGTTTTACGTCACTTCTTCAAGAGACCGATTGTTATTCATTATTCTTATTAAATAAAGGTACAATTATTTTAATTATAGGTAATATATTAATAATAATTGTGTGTCCCAAAAAAATTTGAAGGTTTAGGCTTTCGAAATCTTTACTGCTTCAATTTAACATTTCTTTGTAAACAAGGTTGGCGTTTTATAAATTACCCAAAATCTCTTCCGGGCCGTATTTTCAAATCTAAATATTTTCCTAATGAGAATTTTTTAAAAGCTTTTGAAGTGTCTCACCCAAGCTTTGTACGGAAGAGTATTAGTTTGTCATGCAAAAAAGTTGCTTCCTGAAGTTATTTGGTGGAGAATGGGAAATAGTGAAAGGATACAAATTTTTGAAGATCCATGGCCGAATAATAATGACAATTTCTTTATCAATTCGACCCCTCTTGATGGTATGGAAAATAAGTGGGTTAGTGAGCTTCTTTCGGATAATGGACATACTTGAGATATGAATTTAATTAATGAAATTTTTGCTCTGTTAGATGCTGCTCAGATATTAAGCATCTCGGTGAGTATTAGAAGACCTTTTGATAAGCTTATTTGACATTTCACAAAAAATGGAGTTTACTCGGTGAAAACAGGGTATAAAATTGCCATTAAAAAATTCTCAAATATTTGTGATTTTTTTGTTGAAAGGGATTCGAACCGTCTTTGGAATAGTTCGCTCTTTCCTAAAATTAAAAAAATTTTCTGATGAGTTTTGAAGAATTTTTTGCCATGTAAAACACAACTTGCTGCAAGAGGGTTCCTATTGATACACAATGATGTGGACTTGGGGAAGACGAAAACCATGTGTTATTCAATTATGCTTTTGCTGCAAACTCTTGACATATTAAAGGTGTGAACTTTGCTAATACTCATGCAGTGAATATCATTTGGGGCATTCTTAAGGATACAAATAAGCTAAATATGCAAAAAATTGTGGCAATCTTATGGAGCTTATGGTACCATAGAAATGTTTTTATTTGGCAACAAAAATATATTTCTTGCATTAATGTGATTTACTTGGCAGATAAGTATATTACCTCTTGAAACCAAGCTCATATTGCCTTGGGGAAAGTTTCATCTAGAGTTTTTGCCGTCCTACCTCAACGACAATGGAAGAAACCTGCCCCTTCTTGGTTGAAATGTAATATTGACGCTACAATTTTTTCGGAAGTATCAAGCACAGGTTTGGCTGCTATTCTACAAGATGCAAATGGCAACTTTATTGAAGTTTTTTCTAATTTGATTACTATGAGGGTGCATCCTGTTGCTGCTGAAGCGTTGACCTTAAAGGAAGCTTTATCTTGGCTTAAAGAAAAGGGCTTGAATAACATTGAGGTTGAAATGGATTGTTATGAACTTTTTTGTCTAGTTTCGAGATTTTCATTTTCAGACACTGAATTGGAGCTTATTTTGTCATATTGTATTGATCTTAAAAATCATTTTATGTCTTTGTCCTTTAAATGGATGTATAGAGATGCTAATAAAACAACTCATAGCATTGCTAGGGTGGCTCTATTACAAGCTCGTTATGTTTGTTGGTCTAGTACTCCTATTTGGCTAGATTAAGTTTTATCTGTTGATTCTTGTATTTCTACTAGCTTTGAGAATGAATGATGTTAGTTTGGGTGTACGGGAGAGTCTATTAGCTCAAGGTTACATTCATCCTCTTTCTTTTTCTATGTTTTATGCTAGTTTTTTTAATAATAATTTTGCTGTTTACCAAAAAAAAAACTTTATAACTTAAATAAAGTATATATAGTTTATACAAATATCACCCAACATATTTTTTCAAACCAGATAGACACTCTTGATATTAGCATATCTTTCTGCAATGATTTTGATGGTGCCTCCAAATAGATTACTTGGTGGCAGCACAGACAAGAAGGAAAGAATTGAGGTGGAAATGATATATTGCACGAAAATCTATTATCATGCTCGGGAAACTAGTGCTGGCAATATTGTTTTCGATTGTGGAATCTACAGCCTACGTACTCAAAGCAGAAGGAATAGTTTCATGGTTACCAGGTTAGGTGGCTTGACAGTGATCAAGTTGGAGAGATCTGTAGCTAGAAACAAAGGTAACCGTAATTGGGAAACCACATGCATAATGCATGAAGCCCAGCGCCTCAAAAGAACAACAAAGGAGAATTCATACGGAATGTTAAGCCTTTTGGTTTCTATTCCACTGTATAACCATATATATAATTTTAGCATATACATTGCTGTTTGACTCGAAATTGAAATCCCTTTGGCATATCCTCTAAATTTTGGTTGCCTTCGAAGGAAGAGAGAATGGAAGCTAAGAATGGGCTATTGTGAGAACACGTTCAGCATAGAAGTTCTTGTCTTGATCAAGGACCTGAAGGCACGCTCCAAACCATTCCCAATTGCTTCCATTTGCATCTCTAAGGCCTCCAGCTTTTCTAACATAAATTTCATCTTCTCAAAACCGAACCAGTTGCTTAAAGTAGCATGAAGACTTTCCAGCTCATCCAGACTTCCTTGCTTCTCTGCAGAGCTTATCACCCCTTTGTGTAACAGTTTTGAAACAAGTGACCATCTAGTTTGTTTTGACTTCAGTACTGGGGCTGACAAGGACAACAAGACTGACTCGAGGACACAAGTGTTCGTCATATTTGCTTCTCTAAGCATCTGTATCATAGTTGAGAAGTGCTTATCTTGTTCTGAGAGTGCAGACACCCCGAGTTTGTTATTAATATGCTTCAGCGATGCAATCAACTTTTTTGCCTCTTTGTTCATTTTCTTTCTGAAGCAAGTGTAACTATCTGAATTGCTTTTAATACTTGAATCTCTTTTTCTCCTTCGGAACGCAGATTGAAGGGCTCGAATCTGTTCCTTAAACTGTGACGTAACATCTCGTGCAATACTGCAGATATCTAAAAGCCTGACATATTGATCCAACAGCTCATTTAGGCACTTTTCATGTCTATGGCGAGAAATAACTTCTCGCGTTGATGTCAGGTTGAGTAGATCATCCAGGGAACTACACAAGTCTGCAATTCCTGCTAGATCAATGCAAATTGATCCTGATGTTGACGATGCCTCCCATGTCCTAAGCTTGTTCAACTCTTCTTCCACTTTAGTAGTGCTAGGGTGGGACCTTGAAGGCAAGCTAATTGATCTAACATGGTATCCAGTAGCCATGGTTAGTTTTCTATTTTCTGAGGAACGATTCTCTTAACTTGGAAATTTTGGCTTGGAACTCAGAATTGATTAACAAATTGCATCAAACTCTATATATAGGTGATTAGTCAAGGTAGGAGGATCTCTAACCATGTGAGGCCAGTCTGGTCTCTCCTTCAAATTTGGATACCTTGTCACATCTTTGTGCAACAGTGCTCCAATAATGAAAATGTTGTTTTGATCTTGAAGGCAATAGAATCAGCAATTAGGTGTCTTTCTGATTTCTCATAATTGGTGGTACGTTATAGAGAGAATTAGGTGCCATATCCAACCTTGCCACCTCTGGTGCCTCATTCCACTCTCCAGTTTTTTTAAGTATAAAATTGCTCCTGCTGCATCTTTAGAATTGCAATCCATCTGGCTTGTCTGGTTACAAAGAACCTAGATAAATTCACTAGCAAATATGAACTTAGGATCAAGACATTATTTCATTGTGTCCACGACTGGTTTTTACCTAACTCATTTAACAAAAAGTTTAGGTGATACATAACATGCCCGACTCTGAGAAGATAGTTTTGTGATGGTACACAAGGGAGCCATAGCAGCTCATAATTTCTTTCCCATAGAACATGGGAAAATAAAATAAATTATATATCTCCTTGAACATTGAACAGGGAACACAGGGTTACAGGGAATTGGAGCCGTGTGTCTCCTTGATTCCCCTGTGATTCCACTGCCATTTCTCAACTAAAATTTATTCCTATTCATGGAATAGTTACATGTTCGATGGGAAGTTTTAAATCGTGGAGATGATTAGGCTTGCTTAGCTTACGGCATAAAAGCATTAAGAATTGGTTCTAGGCCATGAATCTAGTCCTGTATCAACTATCAACGGGGCAAGACAGCCATGTTGTTTTCTGATTTGCATTTAGTAACGAGACATTGGTTAATCGTGGTGGCGGTACTGTTTCCGTACTTGGGAGCATTGTTGGTTAGAGTCCTGACATAAAATGAAACTTAATCCAGGTAAACATCTGTGCTTCGAATAAAAATATTCAGAATCAACATTGCTGAAACAAAATCAAGAATGACACAAAAAGACAAAATACAAACGCACATTTACTCACTGAACTATGTCATCGTTGTCATCACTGCCTTTCATATTCTTATGCGATATGTGTTTCAAAATTCAACTGACTAAAATTATGGATCTCCTATGACTATAACCATACAAATTAAAGTTCATGGACATGACTAATTTGGCTACGACCGTCGGCATTATGAAACTTCTTTTTACATCTTGATGCTGCAATACAAATGTCATGTGGAGATCTTTAACCAAAGCATATAGTACAATGGAAAGGACATATAAGAAAAATGGAAGAACTAGAAAGCGTGAATCGTGGGATATGATTCTGCTTGTCTCCAGAACTTGAGTTTATTATTCAAGCTGTACAGTGTCCTTGCTATTTTCCTGCGAATTCTTCACATCCCCTGGGGCCTAGCAGACTCAAAGAGAAGTTTGATTATCTTGAGATCATTTGCATGGACTCCACTCTTTGATCTATGAAGAACAATCATTCGACTTATTAATAGAAACAAAGCAAACCCAAGAAGAATCTATCCGACCATGACGCTATAGCTCGGACAGTTAAGTGAGAAGCACAAGTTCATGGGCCTATGTAACCATGTTTGGGCTAAGAAAATAAACACAAATATGGTCCCTAACTGTAACAGCCTCTGGGTTAACATCTTGCATTATGTCCAGCGAAGTTAGAGAAGGTGAAAGTTCACCAAAAGCATGGTTGAGATTTGGTGAAAGTAATCAATGACTTGTCTCTCCCTAGAATTATGTCTATGTCAATCCCTGCTTCGCAGTTTGGTATGAGGTACTTAAAACTGAATCCTGAAGCAAACCTCTGGAGACCATCTTTGATTCTCCGTGACATGAACGCTTTTTGTGATAAAATCATAAAATTAGGTTCTTTTGGTCCAGGCACTGGGACGTAGGTATGCACATCTATATGTCTTCATGTTGTGAAAGATTGTCAATCATCTTTGGAAGAGAAGATTATTAATGGTCTTGGTTCAGCCCGGTTCTGACGAGGCTGCACGTTGCCGTTTGGATCCATGAAGTCGACTGCTGAACACGAGAATTCTGGCTTGAAAGTTCCTACAAAACAAAGAAGGCACGTCGGGAGTTGTTTCCCGATAGGCCCCTCCAACGCTCAAGTCAGTCTTTTGTGTGAGTAGGATCGCTATGAGCAGATAAAGCTAGGGTTATGGTTACATACCTCTGATATTGCAGGGTTATACCTTATATATGGAGCAATAACTAGGTTTAAGTCTTTACGTGTGCATGGGAGACTTTCACCTACGAATGAGCTACGGAGATCGTGGACTGGGCTTGGGCTTGGCAT
>JANITW010000009.1:5590436-5606818 GCA_027564335.1 Erythroxylum williamsii
TTTTAAATTAATTTCATTTTATTTAATTACAACATTTTAATTAAAATATTTATAATTTTATTAATAATTAATATTTAATATTTAATATTTAATATTTAATATTAAATTAAATTATTCATATTGATTATCAATTAATTCCTTAAATAATTAGATAATATATATAGTTGATAGTAAATTAGATTACAAAAAAATAGAAACATAAACAAAAACTACGTTTTATGATTTTCATAAGTTACGAAAACTGAAAAAATCAAAACTAAAAATAGAAACCAAAAATTCAAACAGACAATTTTCTTTTTTACTAAATTTGAAAACAAAAATAAAATATTAAAAATAAAAGTAGAAACAAAAAAGCTCTTAAACAATATAATCCAGACAAACTTAAAATATAAGGAGGAAGAGCTAATTATAATCACATGGGACAAAATCATATTACTTCTAAGCACTAGTAATCACAAGCACAAAATCAGCTGTGAAATGAGCAACATTTGGCGAATTATCTAGATAGATAAAGTGAATTAAACAATAACGTGTAACCTCTTCCTTTTGGATGTTTCTTCTTTAAGTTCCTACTATAATTGCTTTTAGGATTGTATTACACTTTTGTGTATTCCATTTTGATCAATGAATACATTAATTTTCTTTAAAAAAAACCATATAAGCCCTTAAGAACTAAATTTGTTTAGTGCCTAGGTAGGATGAACCTTAAGGTGAGATAGATGCTATGATTTGATCCTTTACTTAATGAAATTTGATTAACTGAATGATTAAGTTTCAATTATGAGTTTCTATTATTGAATTAATATATTTGGTATATTAGTTCAATATTTGATTTCATGTAAGAATAAAAATTCTTTTGTATAAGTAGATATACCATAATTAGAAGGAGTTACATGCAAAGCTAGAGATAGGTCGTGAATCCTCTAAATTAGATTCAAATCTAATAGGGGAATTCATTAATTAAGTAATGTGATCTTAGAGGTTTTAATTAGAAAGAGGTTTTAGTTAATTTACTAAGGATTAGTTACTAATGGGCTTAGAAAAGATATTAACATAAGACAAGAATTTTTATAATCCAATAATCAATAATTGAATTTCATGATAAAATGTTAGTAGTTAAGGGACCTTAGGAGGATTCATTACCTATGTACTAGTTATTTGATATTAGATTAATCTTTGTATTATATTTATCTTGATTTATTATCGCATTGAGCTATAGTTTAGTTTAGTTTTAAATTAAATCATCACCTTATTTGATAGTTAGATAATAAAAAAGACTATCATTGGTACCTGTACTTTTTGTGGGATTAATTAACCTGGTACTTGCTAGTACTAGCTACATCTACACCATACACATGCTATTTTTAAAAATCTAAACTATCATACATCAACGTGTTAGAATCCATAGGTGAAATTAAATTTTCCCTTAGTATTTAGAAAAGTTTATCTATTGATTTGACTATACAATGAATGAAGAGAAACATGAATGCATGCTGCTATACTCATACATTAGTGCCTTGAGTTATAACACAAATACATAAAGCAAATTGAAATATCATTATGAAAAGAAAGTTTTTGATGATGAAGATATTTCTTATTTCATTATAGTCTCTTAATATGTACATATGGAGATTTTATACTAGAAATAAAGAAAAGTTATTTGCTACTATATTGTGGAATCTATAACAGAATTGACAATAATTCTGTTACAGTAGAAGCTTTTAGTGTTCTATACAAAGGAAAGAAATAAAACTAAAAAGTTCACATGGCTCAGTCTCGTATTTGTGGTGTGAGTGAGTTTGAGTAATGAGTTTAGTGGGTCATGGTGACCCATAACTTAACATAATCTCTTAACAACCCCTTCAAGTCGGAACCCCAAAGAGACAAACGGATCCAAACTTGAAGATTAGGTCTTTGAACACGCATATGGTGAGAGGCTTTGTGAATAAGTCGACTAGTTGGTGTTGGCTTCGGATGTGCCTAAGATCTAAGAATCTTCATATGCTTGGTCCTCTTATGGAAGACAGGACTCTTCAATATGTGAATTGTTGCTTGATTATCGCATAATAGACGTATGGCTTCTCTATTTTCCACTCGAAAACACTTGAACAGTTGAACGATCTATTTTAACTCGCATGTAGTTGAAGCTAGACTTCTATATTCTAGCTCCATTGACGATCTACTGACTACTATTTGCTTGTTTGTTTTCCATGATATAAGTGATTTTTCAAGGAACACGCAAAACCTAGTCAAAGACCATCTGCTAAACACACAGCTTGCCCAATCCGAATCAAAGTAAGCAATGAGTTGTAGGTCTGAATTTGATGTATAGAATAGGCCTTGGTTTTGTGTTCCTTTGAGATACTTGAGAACATGTTTTACAGCTTTCTAGTGAGTTTCTCTTGGTAATTTCATGAATTGACTTAATTGTTGTGTTATATACATGAGGTCTGGTCTTGTGAAGCTCAAGTATTGTAGCCTTCTCATGATTCTCCTGTAGATTTCTAGGTGTTTGAGTAGCTCAACTTCATCGATGGTAAGTTTACTTCCTAGAACTATGGGTGTCACATATGATTTATGGTCCAATAAGTTTGTTTCTTGTAAAATGTCTCTTCCATACTTGCTTTAATTGAGTACCGTCCCTTTTTCTAACCTTGCTATTTCGACTCGTAGGAAGAACTTAGCATACCCTAGATCTTTGATTGTGAACTCTTTGTGTAGGGCATGTTTGAAAGTGTTTAAATGTTCTTCCTTTGCTCCAGTGATGAGAATTCCATCCACGTAGATGATGATAACAATAAAGTTATTTCCTTGGCCTTTAGTGTATAGGCAATGATTTGATTCTGCTTTATCAAAACCCAATCCCTTTAGTTTGTGGACAATTCATTGTGCCATTGTCTGCCCACCTATTTGAGTTCAAAAATGGAATTTATTAATATGCAAACCTCTCCTGCCTTGGCTTTCTTATAACCCTGTGGAGGTAACATGTAGAGTTTTTCTTCTAGGTCGCCATGTAGATAGGCATCATTTATGTCACACTGTAGGATGGGCCATTTTCTGATTGTAGCTACAGCTAGGAATGTTCTGATTGTCATAATCTTGGCTATAGGAGGCAACACCTCTGAATAGTCCACTCCTTCCCTTTGGTTGAAGCCCTTAGCTACCAGTCTTGACTTTAGTTTGTCAATAGTGCCATCTGAGTTGTATTTCACTTTATATACCCACTTTGATGCTATAGTTTGCTTCCCTTTAGGTAGCTTTGTCAAAACCTAGGTCTGATTTTCTTCTAGGGCTGTTAGTTGTGTATTTATGGAGTCCACCCATTCCTTTGACTTGCTTGTTGTCTCATAAGACAAAGGTTTAAAAGTAGTGCACACATTACCTATAAACTCCTTGTAGATTTGTGTATGTGCAATCCGGGAGTGTAGTAGGCTCATATATGTTGTTTATTTCATGCTTATGGTAGAAATCTAAGTTTGTAACCATGTGTGATGATGCACCTGAATCGATCAACCATGTGCAGTAATTTTCAGCATATGAACATTAGTGTAATTTGTGTTATTACCTATGAAATTTACAAGTCCACCTAACTTTTTCCTCTCCCATGGCCTTCCTTTTGATTTCTTTAAATATTTCTTGCTGTATGAAGGTAGCTAGGCCTTGTGGAATTTGGCCACTCCTTTCAATATACTCACTAGGTTCTTGTTGTATGCCCGTATGAGAGTCACTTGTCATGGCTCAATTGGCCTTGCACTTCTAGCCAGTTAGTTCCTTATACCATTTAGGCACACCGTGGATCTTGAAGCAAGCCTCTATGGTATGTCTTGTTTTCTCATACTTTTCACAATACTTGTCCTCCTTTTTTTTGAATGGTCTCTTCCTATTGTTGTTGTTGTTTCTGCCTCTTTTCTTGGCATTAGAGTTGGATTGTCTTACCATCATAGCTACATTCAGGTTACTGTCATTGCTAGCACTTACCATCTTTTGTCTCTCCACAGTTTGCATCATGGCAAAAGCTCTATTTACCATGGGCAAAGGTTCCATCAATGTGACTTGGTTTACTACGTGCTCATAATCTTCATTTAAGACCATCAAAAATTGCACTAATCTGTGTATGTTTTCCTTGGTAGTAATTACTTTAGCAGCATTGCAAGTGCATGTAGGTATTAGACTCAGGCTAGCTAGATCATCCCAGAGTTTGTTTAACTTTGTGTAATATGTGGAAATGGTGAGATTACCTTGCTTAAAATGACTGATTTCCCTTTCTATTTGGTACAACAATGGTTTATTGACTTCATCAAATCTCTCTCTCAGTTCATCCCAAAGCTCCTTAGCTGTGGAGAATGATAGGAAGGCATCACCAGTTTTTTTGACCATGGAGTTAAGCATTCAAGATTTGACCATGAAATATGCCCTTCTCTATCTGGTAAGCAGGGCCCTGTCTTCCGTTGGTTGCATGCATGTTCCATCTATGAAGGAAAGTTTGTCTTTAGCACATAAGGCTATCATCATTGATTTGCTTGAAAAGAAAGTTTTTGTATATGAAGAAATTTCTTATTTCATCATAGTCTCTTAATATGTACAAATGGGGATTTTATACTAGAAATAAAGAAAAGCTATTGGCTAATGTGTTATGGAATTGTAATAGAATTGACAGCTATGTTCTATACAAAGGAAAGAAATAAAATTGAAAAGTTCATGTGGTTCAGTCTCGTATATATGGTGTGAGTGAGTTTGAGTAAAGAGTTTAGTGGGTCATGGGTGACCCATGGGTCACCCCAAGTCTCTTAACATAGTCTCTTAACACATTAAAATAAACAATACTGTGTACCGAGGTTGTTCTCCTTTCCAAGAAGCAATAACATAGATAACAAACTGAAGTTCAATTTTATTTGAACATAATGAGTAATTATAGCTATTTTAGTTAACATGTTGCTTTGTCTTTAATATACTACATATGAAACTGAAATTAACTAACCAAGATATCACAGTCATTAGTTAATTGATCAACCTTTATGTGTTCTTGACTATGAAATTATCCATTATACATATCATTACGGCATAATCACAGGTACCTCAATTGTTGAAACTTATAACAACAAAAGCTTTCCAAGTTTAGCAATATGAAGTCTAACAAATTGTCCATAATATAAATATCAAATGATACAATATAAAAGACAATCATAATGCACAATTTTCTGCTATAAGGAGTAGGTCTCTATACATCTATCGATGAATAGTTGAATGCTTACAATGACTCAATTGATAACCCAAAATAGTTGGAAACGACAATTTTTTTTAATTGTTTTCTTATATAAACAGAAATAGAAATAGAGTCTTGGAAGGCAGTGCATTACTTTCTAACGAAAACAATATTTAGAAAATATGCATAAAGCATCCATATTCGGATTCAAACTATTCAGGAAATTTCGGGTTCTATACTTTCTTCTAAAAAGACTAGAAAGTAGAGACAGTAAGGCATTATTCAAGCTTTTGGATCCATTCAGTAATTTCTCAGGCCATTAAAAGAATCATCAGGTCCCAGCTACTATGCTTAACTAATGGGGAAGTGAAATAAGTGTTGAGAATATTATAACAAAAAACGGGAGAAAATTAAATGAATCTACTTAAGCAAATGGATTTTCATCCATTAAAACCGATCTAATTGGTGAATCTGTAACAGTGAGTGATAACGCTGCAGCCACGAGTGTATGGGTTGGCTTTCCCTCTCCATGAGCAGTTATAGTAGGACTTTCCTCTACGATTGCATGGAGCTTTATTTTTCAGAAGGGCTCCGTAGCTTATGTACCTTGTCGCTTGAGCAAGGATTCTTCTTCTCATATCCGATTCCATCGTCATTTCTTCAACCTCGTTTATGCAATAATCACCGTCACACCTCGTCTCTTGATCCGTGTGCATTCTTGAAATGTCCTTTGTATGCCATTCCTCGTCTTTATAATATGCTACTGATCTGCGCACGAACGCCAGGGCTATCAAGAGAAACACTGTTGAGAAATGAATGTTCATTATACGTAGGGATAAAGCGAGGCCGAGGATGCTTGTTAATAAAGCAGCTCGCTATGGAAGATGGGTGGTAGTACCTTAGGGATTGTTTCAGTGACTCTGAGCAAATAAAACTTGATTGTTCGATGCATGTGAGCTTTGCTTTTAAGTTGTACTTTAACATGTACAGCTTCTCAAGCAACCGACGATTTCTGTAACAGTCCTATAATAATGCCCATTTTTGCTCATTGACCTTTTTGCAAAGAAAGACTAACAAACTGAATGTTATGTCCTAGTCTACATATGATAATGAGCTGCTCATGATCAAGTCAGACGATACATAGTAGTTCAGAAAACTTTAATTTGTATCCTCGCATGGCCATCATCACAATATGTATCTACATATGGCTGGCTTCCCTTAAAACACTGAAGAATATTACGGTAGAGATGAGGCATTAATTTTAATTAATACACATTGCAAGCAAATTCCTTGTTTAGAATACATGGAAAATTAAAAAAACTATATATCGCTTAACATTTTTATTTAGAAAGAGAATTACTTTCGTTGTTTTAAAAATCTCATATTAGAAGCATTACATTTTGATACTATTTAAACCTTAATTACTTCTTTTAAGGTAATTGATTACTGGTTTCTATATCACCTTTCTACTCTAATAGTCGATTAAGACAAGCATATTTATCATTTGGTACTAATAAAGTGGTATTAGGAATCAATCTCACGAAAAACATTTTTAAGTATTGAATCCAATCCTCTTCTTATTTATCTACTCTATAATAAAGTAGACTTAATGATTGATTAAATTTAAACCAAAAAAAAAGCCAACTACCTTAGATCACCATGAGAAAACTTATATTAACAAATACATAGACCATATTTTCCCTAATTTCATCTTCTACAATAATAACAATGTCCAGTAGAAATCTTACTGACACGCAGAGTTTGGAAGATTCAGTAATACGCAGTCTTACCCCTAACTAGTAAAGAGGTTATTTCCAAACCTAATTTTATCTTCTATATTCAATTAATCACAAGAATTTTATTGTTTAGACTTGTGAGTTTTCTTAGCATAACGATTTGCCACCTCTTAATAACCAACCACTTATTTCTAAATAGATTTAACTGTTTAGAAATAAGAAGAGAGAAGTATCGGGACAAAAAGAGACCTATAGAGGGAGAATCAATGGAGTTTTTTCATCAACATTGATTGAGGGCTGGAGAAAGCAAATGAGAGTTTCACTCCTAGCCATCATCCAAGGGTTCTTTTGTTCTCTATTCTTTTGGGATTTTAGATTTTTCTTGTTTCAATTTCTTCTTGATACAATGGAATTTACTGGATTGGATGCAATTGATATGAGTATTATTTTCACTTTGATGATGAGCTAAATTATTCTTACCTAGGGTTTGCATCTAGATTTAATTGAATGTGTTGATTCAATCGTTTCAATTAATATATATCCTTCCTAGATTGATTTTGTTGTGTTGAAAGCTAGGTTAATAGATTGGCCACCTATGAGTCTTTAAGATATTGAGTGAAGAATCGAAAGATGAAACTTAATATTAGAACTAAACAATCAATTACCCTAAAAATGAATTAGAAATATAAGTTCTAGGGATTACTTAATTTGTAACACAGAACAGATTGTAATTGTTAGTTTATGAATGTGAGAACTATTAAATTGATAGTTGCTAATTTTATTGAAGAGAGAATAAAGATGCAGATTAATATAATGGGAAATTTAAGAATTTAGGCATAAAATTAGATCAAAGTGTAAACCTTAGGTTATCTTTGAAAGGTTTATATCAATTTTGTACAATTCATACTTTTTGTTTAATTTCATAATTTCACAACCTCTATACCTTCTTAAATTTGATTATTTTATTTCTTGTTTTTAATCAAGTTATTACAGTTAACAACTTCCTTGTGAGATGACCTTGGGGCATCCACCGTATACTATAACAACCTCGTATACTTATGGGTGATGCGTTTTAGGTAATGTTAAGTATAACGGAAAAAAAATCCATACCATTCTAAGGAAGAAACTTGACAGAAGCCTCTTCAATCTAGAGTGATTTCAAACCTTACCTTACATTAAAGCCAACAATCCCAACACCTCTCTATCTAATCACTCTACTATAGTTGTATAATTATTTAGGCCCCAAGGAAAAGGTAAATCATTTTTTAACTTTAACAACTTTCTAACTGAACTTTCAGTTTTTCAAGAAGCATTTCAAAGAAGGCTAAGCTTTAATACTCTAGGTACCAATCAGTTCATTTTCATAAGGAAAATGTTAAATGTTAAAGAGGAGCTCAAAACCTTCTATAGAAGCTACATTGGAAACATACATCATCTCCTCCACACAAGCAAAGAAGAAATGGAGTATACACAGACTACCTTGTTCTCTAATTCTAAATCCTCATCTTAAAAAGAGAAAAAAAAAAAAAAAGAGCAAGCCTTGTCTAACTATGCTTAAGAAATCAATGTTAATTTCTCCTTAATGAGATAACAATCCAAAGTTAGTTGGATTAATGAAGAAGATAGAAGCTCAGCATTATTTCATAAAGAAGTAGCTGCCAGATAATTTATCAACAAGATTATCCCTTTAAACTCCAGTGGTGCCTTCATCTCTAATCAATTTTAGCTTGTGGAAGAGGTAGAAAAGTATTTTAAAAATATTGTAGGAAACTCTCATTAACTCAATCCTTTGTAATCAAAGAAATAAGATAGGATCAAATATCCATGCAGGAGGCTTCACCGCTTTCAAGTCAAATCGGTAATCAAGAAGATTTTAGTGCTCTGAAATTAATACATCCTTTTAAAGCTCCTGAACCTAATAGTATGAATGCTTTTTCTTTAACACTTGGTCATGAACTAGCTATCTTATAAAGGATACAGTTAAGGAATTCTTTATAAAAGATAAGATGCTCAAAGAAATCATTGGCACATTTATATATCTCATTCGTAAAGGAAGAGGGCAAACAACCATGAAATATTATTGCCCAATTTTATATTGTAACACCATATATAATGTCATCTCCAAATTCCTAGCTAGAAGACTCAAATAATTACTTCAAAATCATATACGAAACTTTTAGGATGAAATACATACCAGAAAAAATAATTGGAGACAACCTTTCACTATTTCATGAGTCATTCAAGCACTACACAAAGAAGGGAACCTATAAAAATTATGCTATAAAATTTTATTTTCAAACAGCTTATCATATGTTAGATTAGTCATTTGTCATCAACATTATGTAAGCACTTAAATTCCACAATGTTTTCACTAAATGGATAAGCAAATGCATTTCAATTACTTCCTTTGATATTCTAGTCAATAAAGAATCATCTAAGTTAATTAAAGATGCCAAAGGTATTAGGCAAAGGGATCCCCTATTCTACTACCTATCCTTATTAATGATAAAGGTGTTAACAAACTCCTTGCCAGAGTAGTAAAAAGAAGTCCAACATTTAAATATCATGCAAGATACAGAAAAGCTAAAGATTGTGAGCCTAAATTTTGTAGATGATAAAAATTGATAGAAACTCAGTTGCTTCAGTGATCACTACACTTAAAATATTAAACACATTCTTGGCTAGCAATAAAAAAAGAGAAAAGTTAAATTTTCAACTTTAATAGTGCCTTAAATTAGAACGAATTACTCGAGCCTATAACAGGATTCAAGATAATAATATTTCTTATGAGCTACCTTAAAGTCCCAACTTCACTTATTAGAGCAACAAGTTAGAATTTCAAGCCACGTACACTAGGAAATCATACACCAAAGTATGAAACATGCACCAGGAAATCATACATCAAATTAGGATAGGCATGATAGCTAGAGAAATAGCTACTAACTTTTCTATAAACTTGAGGGAGAGATGGGGATTGGGTTAAACCACCTTATTTAACTAGATTACTGGGAACCATGACTAGCTAATCTAGAACTTTTTTTTTGTACTAACCTAGATTTTGTGCACCACAGGTTTGTATATAAACTTTATGAGTCAAAGCTATTATCTTTCAAAAAAAATCACTTTAATATGAAAATGAAGAGAGTATGTCACCAAGATTTCAAATACTTGTATGAATGAGTGATACCTGGTAAGGAAATTTTAAAATTGAAGTGTTTTATGATGATGAAGGAGGTAGAATAATGTTTTTTTATGCTCATATCATGATTTACTTGAGAAATGCTATGCGTCTCACTTTTACAATTCAATAAAGACTTTAATTTATATATCTTGTGTTTGTAATTATAAAGCTAACTAATGAGCATAGGTTGATGTTTGCGAGTATCAGGAGACTATAATTCCTTAATTAGGGACATATAAGGGCTTGCAGACTTGTGGTATATGCTAAATGCCATTGTACTCCTACATAAGGGAAATTAGTTCTTGTTTTTATTAAGAGTGATTAGTTGGTTAGTGTTTCATGTTTAATTGCTTGAGGAAAAGTAACACATCAAGTATAGGGAATTTGATAGATCCTTATTTTACACATTTTTAGGGCCTAACTTATTTGTAATTTAACATTTTTATACCAAGTTTTATATAGGATAATATAAGGTTATCCTATGTTTGATTCATTGTTTCATGGGTGATGATCTCAATAATTATCCAATCGAGGTTATTTCAATGGTATTTGAAAGATAAATAAAAGGGCTACATCTTTATAGAATACATAAAACAGAATCAGTACTAGAATTGTCTTGTTTACACCTAAAAAATTACAAAGCAATATCAACGTTGACTTGGAAGTGTAATAGGTGTTGGTTCTCATAATAAACACTCCAAAGGTATACAAAATTACAAGTTTGATCACCATAGAACTCTTTTATATAATCCTTTCTTATAAATACTCTTATTAGGTTTTTGTAGAGGAGACTGGGGAGGCCAATGACAACCTCCTTTGCTAGTAAATTCTTAGCTTTGGGTTTTCTTTGCATTAAAGAAGGATTTTGAAGCAAAATTGGAGGAGATTGTAATAACTCTTTTAGTTCTTTCTTTTTCTTATTTCTTTTATGTTAAGATTTTCTTTAGCTTTTTTTTCATTATATAAAGTATTTAAACATAGTTAAGGTTAGGGATGTAGCTTGGGATGGATTCTTAAATTATTAATACAAGATTTTATCATTATTTGGATTATTTATTCTCTTTTGTCTCAATCTTGGATTAATCTTAGTCAAGGATTGTCTAAAAGAATAAAAGGAGAAGTAAGATTTATGCCTTAAGAGAGTAAACACCTTAGATCTAAAGAACAAAGGCTTCAATAATAATAAAAAAACATTGAATATGCTTAATAAGTTTGATTAAGATGAATTGTGCATCGACAGGTGGTAGTAACCTAATTAATCCTACTTTTATGTCTTGAGAGAGGGCATGGAATATTAGGTTAGTTGTTATTTCAACTATGATAGTTTATATGATAAGTTCAAGAATGTCAAACATAAATCCCTAGCATTAGTTTTGTTGATTGCTATTAATTAATTATCTTGTTTGTGTAAATTTAGTAATTTAATAACTTTCCAAAACCTGGTTTATTTTAGTGTTTTTGCTTAGATAGGATTAATGTATAGAGTAATATAGTTCCTTTGGGATCAATACTTTGAATTTACTCTAGTTTTATAAACTTGTTATGACTGACTCTATTTGCCTGTAGATTTAGTTGATCAATGAAATTCCACATTCAATATACTGAAGTCAGCAAGCAAGTATATTGAGGTGTTTATTAGGTTGAGACAACAAGATTCTCATTATATTTATTTACTGAAAGAAGAGAATTGGAGTTTTGTCCAAAGTTGGTGATGTTTCGTACCATTACTTCAAAAAAAATTTCTAAAACGAAATATCCAACTTCACACATTTGTTTCCCATCATATGAAACCAAATTAGCATTGTCTAAGTTAATCTATGATTCTAATAAGGTTATTAAAGCAATGACTAAGTAGATGATAGGGAAATTTGATGCCTATTAGTATATGATTGGTAATATCGTAGCAAAAGGTTTTTTACATTAGACTTAAGGCATAATGTTAAATGCTAATTGTAATATATTTTTAACATTATTTAGAGAGCATTTTACTTGTATTTGGATCATTTTTATTGAATTTGATACTTAATTTTCCTTATATTTTATGTTTATATCATGTTCTAACTATTTAATAATGAAGGAATAAATTTGGGTAAGCTTGAGTTGAGATAAAGCAATTTTGGAATGATTTTATAGAAAGGACTTAGAGCATGGTATCAATAGGGACCTATGCTAAGCAATATGGGGCAACAAGGAGTTGATAGAGACCCATGTTCAACAATATGAGTCAAATAAAGAACCATGTTTAACCCATGTTCTATGTTGGTTCAATCTATTTTTTTTACTTTTCAGTGAGAGAGAGTGGTGAAGCAAAACCATTGTAATATCCTGTCTCTTAAATTGTTGAAGGATCTAAAGTGTTAGACTATTGAGTCGTATGAATGACATCATATAGATTGAATTTGGTACATTTGTGATATGATTTTATGATTGTATTCATATTCACAATATTAGCATACACAAATTAATTTTGATTTAGACAAATTGCACTCAATTGACATATTCCGAGGTATGAAACTAAAATGAATGTGACATGAATGTGCAATTCTAATATCTTGTACTCTGGATTTCCAATGACAAGAATTGATGGACTATAATTGGTAACTTGGAATTTATTGTTACAATAGAGAAATTGATGAATTAAAATTTACATTTAGTCTAGGTAAAATGCCAAGTAGCAAGACAAGTGGATACATAAAAAATTTGGATGACAAAGCCGTATGAAATGAGTGACATTTGGTATACATAATTGAATGACATTTGACGTAGAGATTAAATGACATATGACAGCTTAAGAAGAGGACATATTTCAGCTTAAGAAGAGGGCATGTGTACCATTTAAGGGGAAGACATGTGGCTTGCTTCCTTGTAGGACAATTGTCCTTAAATAGGGAGACATTTATCTTAACTCAGCTAATGACACATGTATATGGCAAAGGATTTCCTTAGATGTTTCTGCTAGAATTCATTCTTCCCCCTTCCTTAAAATTTCAAAATACACTCATAATCCTATAGCTTTGAAATTCTGCTTTACTTATGTTCATAGTCACTTCAAGATTCATATAATATTATGCTCAAAGATAGTTATAATATGTTATCATCTCCTTGCCTTTGTTGGAACCAATCTACTTCCACTTTGTTCTTTAATGATATTACATGCATGAAGAGCTGAATTAGCTTGATCTTTAAGTTGGAATTTGAGCTAGACAAGTAAGTAAAAGATTGATATTTATGGCATGTTATAATAGAGAATTTATGATGATGAAACTAGGATGATCTGTATATGATATTGATGATGAATTGCTGGAAATTTCTGCATGAACTTGGATACTTTTCTGTTGCGCTCTTGATGTATGAACAGTAGGTTATGGATTGTTTTATGGATGAATTAGAATAGGATTTGAGGTATAATAAAGGTGAATTCATGTTAGAGAA
Source organism: Erythroxylum williamsii (assembly GCA_027564335.1). Taxonomy (NCBI): domain Eukaryota; kingdom Viridiplantae; phylum Streptophyta; class Magnoliopsida; order Malpighiales; family Erythroxylaceae; genus Erythroxylum; species Erythroxylum williamsii. The sequence goes on from JANITW010000009.1 coordinate 5,603,989, forward strand.
AGGTTCTAATATATTGATCTTGAAATGGCAACAGAACTAAGATATATGATTCATAATGAATGATAGTTTCTATTTTAATTTTGATATGTGAAAGATAATGATTTGTGAGTTGTCTAATGAATGATTTTTAAATTAAGTTTGGACATGAATTTGATAAGGGATTGAAGCATGAATAAGGTATAATTGAAATGAAATTGATAGGCTTTGGTGAAGGTGTGTTGGATAGAGTATGAAAAGGTAAAAATTGGAAGCAAAATGAAGGTTATGGGTGAGTGAACCTTCAATTCACTCATCCCATGATCGTGGGATTTATAAAGCTCCTTCCCACGGTCGTGGGAACTACTTTGGAAGGAGAAAAGGTTGATTTTGGGCAATTGTTGGACCATATAAGGTTAAGACACTTTATAATATTGTAATTAGACTTAATTGGGGCTTGAAATGAACCTAAAAAGTTGCTTGATTAAATGATTAAGTGTTTGATAAGTTTAAGTTGTTAATTGAGGTTATAAATTAAGGAATGGAATGATTGATATCAATGTATATGGATTTGAGAAGTATTAGTTGTTAATGGTATAAAGATGTTCATGTGAATTCAAATGTGATTCAAAGGATATAAGAAATGTGATTCAAAGGATATAAGAAATGAATTAGGTATTATTGAATGAGAATTAGAAAATTGTGTAAATACTTAATGCTTAGAATGGATTGATGAATGTATGATTGATGAATTAAGGGTAACCAAAGTTACTTAAGGCATAAAACTAATTGCAAACTAGTTATAAGCAAGCTATGATGAATGAATGATCAAGATTTGTGAATAAGGATACATACCTGGGATAATCAATTGAGTATGCATTAAACATAACACATATATACATGTGTATGATTGAATAACCATAAGATTGATCAACTTAGTAATGTGTGAACTATATATGTATGTATTGCATAATTAAAGAAGCACAAGTAGATCATCAGCATCTAGACAGTGCCAAGTCACCAATGTAATAACTTATCTTAAGCATATTGTGAGTTAACCTAGATGTTTTCTCATTATGATTTAATTGTTTTGATTAATGTCAATTACTGAATTATTACTAATATATTTGTGAAAATTCCAAACATTATTGGTCCAAGGAGCTTGATATTCGAGAATGTATTGGAAGTGCTTATTCATTGTATGTGAATGGGAGAAGTGTACTCAACTAAATGTTAAATGTCGAACTTAGATCCGATGATCGTGATAACTGACTGTGTACATTGAAAGAAAGTGATTGATAGCATATTATGTGGAATGTTGCACTTGAACACATGAATATGCATGATCAAATAAAGGAGTTGTGATCTAAGTGACCAACATGAAAAGAGTTTAAAGCTTAGAATGTATATAAAGAGCCACAAGCTCAACGATTAATGAACTCGGTATCTACAATAGGTACAGGACCGTATCTGAATTGAGCCCGGTATCTAAAACAGATATAGGATAGTTAAATAAGCGCTCAGTCACAATAAAATAAAAATGTAAGTGAGTCTCATGTGCATTTACATCTATATCTTTACATGTGTTCATAAGATTGATTGCAAATAAACGTTGAATTGTGTTGAAATAATGATTGTAATGTTTGTGTACATGTTGATGATATGAAGAATTGAGATAAATGATTGGATTATTCTAAAATAGATTGCTTGAATTGTTTATAGTTTATGATGTACTTGTTGAAATATGATGTATAATGTGATCAGATAATCAATACTGAATGATGTCATATATGGGATTTGATTCTGAATGATGTGGTATGCAAAGTTGGATAATATGAAATCCTAGTGAATTTGTTTAAATACTTGTGATATTTGTGTTCTGTTTTGAGTGAGCACATTGATGATGGTTCACTCACTGAGTTCGCAAAACTCATCAAAATTGCAAACATTTATTTTCAGGTACTAAGGAGACGTAGCTTCTCTAGCTAATCTAGTTGAATTAGCTTCTGCATTTAGACATGGGTCAGTGTCAGGATCAGTTATACCTATAAATGTCTTAGTTATATTTTATCAAGAATTGTATCTCTTAATTGTTGTATAATGTACATGTGAATTTTAGAAATGAAATGATATTTGAGATTATATATGTTTGTAAATGAAATGGGACAATATGATTGTGAATGAAATGAGTCAAAATGAAGATTTAAAATGCTTTTGTTTTGAAATGATTAAAATATGTAAAGAGTTGATATGTGATGCCTTTAAATTTTGAAAATGCGACTGTCTTAACATGTTCTTTTGTAGAGTATGTTCCCAAATATCCTTTGGTATGTCAAGCATATGCTCTATGAGAGTGGTATGTTACAACTATACCAACATAAGGTCATGTTAGTACCATGTTAGCGATGGTTATTTATGAAAAGAAGTTGAAATGGGTGTTAAGCAACATAGGAACCTACAAGATCCTATGTTGGAACTACGTTTGACAAAATTTTAAGGTTTTATGATCAAAAGGAGAGATATACGATGGAAAAAAGGAGAGAAGTTTGATTAGAACACAAAAAAAAAGCAATTGGAAGTAGACGAAAAGCATCTAAAATTAAGAATACCTTATAGAAAAGCAAGAGGATTCATCAAAAGCATAAAAAATTCAAGATCTACGAGAACTTGATCTTGTTTCTTATGTTCTTTATTGTTAATTCTTAGGTTTTTTTTACTATAAACTAATTGGATATAAATCTAGATGGGGTGAACCTTAGGTTATTACTTTAAATTGATTTTTTTTACTTAATGAAAGATTATAGTTTTCTAAGAATTGTTTATATTTACTTATTATGTTGAACTGAAGTATCAA
>JANITW010000009.1:5606918-5623109 GCA_027564335.1 Erythroxylum williamsii
AATTTATAAATATATTATCCACGAGCTTCCGAGCTCACCCCCCTTTCATCCCCATCTCCAGGTTTCGAGCAGGAGATCGGATGAAAGAATGTGAAGACGTTTGGTCCGATTTTGCATCGTCTGTATTTTTATGTGAAATGAGATTTGGATATTAATATTGTTTATGGCTTGAATTGCCGTTAAGTAAGTGATTATGATGTATTTCGAGCATGTATTTCAGAATGTATGAGGATTATGAATTAATGTATGAGAGTGTGAAATTGTATATGAAATTGTGTATGAGTTTGGGAATGAGATTGAATTATGAGACTAGTAGATTGAATTACAATTATGAAAGTGTTTTAGAATCAGGTTTGCGTTTGTGTATGCTGAGATCCCGGACGGAGGGTCCGGTGGATTTTAATGTTTGTATGTTTTGATTGGAAACTTTAGAAGTGTATTTTGAACTCTTGCAGGTTTTGGGTTAGGTCAAGGGCAGCCGTTATGCTGCCTAATTTTCGATAAGAAAATTGGTTATATGACAATAAAAAGAAAATAAGAATGGATTAAACGATGAAATTTTGGGATATCTATGTTTGTACGAGTTTTGTGATTTATGCGAGTATAGAAGCATATGATTAAGTATGGATGATTTTGCATGTGATGGAATAAAGTGAATAAGAATAAAAAAAAAGAAGGAAAAAGGAAAAGAAAGAAAAAAAATTATACCGGATTTTGGGATAGTTTGAGTCTAAGGTCTCCAACGCGTTCGTTTGTTAAGCTGTATGTTCACAGATGTCAGACATTTGTTATGTATCCGCTTTCGCTTCTTTTGCTTTATCATTCGATTTCCTCCGCTTTGTCATCTTTTTGTTTCGTTCGGTTATTTTGTATTTTCGCCTTCGTTTTGTACTTTGATTCCATCACTTTCTGTTTTCGTTTCCGTCTTTCACTTCGTTTTGATTTCGCTTTTGTCCCCGTTCTCCGTTCAGCTTTTCTGGTTGGGATTCGGTTCTCAGATCGGGTCCCAACACATACTGTGAGTTAACCTAGATGTTTTCTCACTATGATTGAATTGTTTTAATTAATGTCAATTACTGAATTTACCGATATAGTTATGATAACTCCAGACATTATTGGTTCGAAAAGCTTGATATTCGGGAACGTATTTGAAGTGCTTACTGATTGTATGTGACCGGGAAAAGTGTACTTAACTAAATGTTGAATGTTGGACCAAGATCCAATGATTGTGATAACTGACTGTGTACATTGACAGAAAGTGAGTGATAGCATATTATGTGGAATATTGCACTCCAACACATGAATATACATGGTCAGATAAAGGAGTTATGACCTGAGTGACCAACGTGAAAAGAGTTAAAGCTTAGAATATGCACAAAGAGCCACAAGCTCAACAATTAATGAGCCCAGTATCCACAATGGGTACAGGACAACATCTTAAATAAACCCGGTATCTACAACGGATGTGGGACAATTAAATAGGAACTCGATTACAACAAAATAAAAATGGAAGTAATGCCTCATGTGCATTTACATCTATATCTTTACATGTGTTCATGAGATTGATTGCAAATAAATGTTAAATTTTATTGATATAATGATGTGAAATGTTTGTGTACATGTTGATGATATGAATAATTGAAATAAATGATTGGATTATTCCAAAATAGATTGCTTGAAATGTTTGTAGTTTATGATGTACTTATTAAAATATGACGTATAATATGATTAGGTAATCAATACTGAATGATGTGATATATAGGATTTGATTCTGAATGATGTGGTATACAAAGTTGGATAATATGAAATACTTATGAAATACTTGTGAATTTGGTTAAATACTTGTGATATTTGTGTTTTTTTTAGTGAATACATCAATGATGGTCCATCCATTGAGTTCACAAAACTCATCAAAATTGCAAACATTGATTTTCAGGTATTGAGGAGACCTAGCTTCTCTAGCTATTCTAGTTGAAGTAGCTTCTGCATTTAGACATGGGTCAGTGTCAGGATTAGTTTTACCTACAAATGTCTTAGTTATATTGTATCAAGAATTGTAGCTCTTAACTGTTGTATAATATGCATGTGAATTTTAGAAATGAAATGGCATTTGAGACTGTATATGTTTGTAAATGAAATGGGACAATATGATTGTGAATGAAATGAGTCAAAATGAAGACTTGAAATGATTTTGTTTTGAAATGATTAAAATATGTAAATAGTTTATATGTGATGCCTTTAAATTTTGAAAATACGATTGTCTTAACAGGTCTTTTTCTACAGTATGTTCCCAAATATCATTTGGTATGTCAGGCATATATTCTATGGGAGTGATATGTTACAACTATACCAACATAAGGTCATGTTAATACCATGTTAGCAATTATTATATATGAAAAGAAGTTGAAATGGGTGTTAAGCAATATAGGAGCCTACAAGATCCTAGGTTGGAACTATGTTTGACAAAATTTTAAGGTTTTATGACCAAAAAGAGAGATATACAATGGAAAAAAGAATAGAAGTTTGATTAGAACACAAAAAAAGCAATTGGAAGCTAACAAAAAGCATCTAAAATTAAGAATACCTCATAGAAAAGCAAGAGGATTCATCAAAAGCATAAAAATTTCAGGATCTACGAGAACTTGTTCTTGTTTCTTATGTTCTTTATTGTTAATTCTTGGGGTTTTTTTTTTTTACTATAAACTAATTGGATATAAATCTAGATGGGGTGAACCTTAGGTTATTACTTTACTTTAAATTCTTTTTTTTTTTTTTACTTAATGAAAGATTATAGTTTTCTAAGAATTGTTTATATTTACTTATTATGTTGAACTGAAGTATCAAACACAAAAGGTTTAATTTTGAATTCATATATAGGACTGAATTAGACAAGATCTTATATACATGGGTAGATCACAATATGAATAATGAGGGTTTAATGGAACCTAGATATCGGATCACAGAATACTTTTGAGTTAGAGTAAAATCTAATATAGGAACTTAGGGAATGAATTAATGCACTCTTTGGGAGTTCTGATTTAAGAGAGTTTTTTATCAAAATACTTAAGGATGTGGATTGTATACCTTAATAGTGTGTACAATTGTAACTTTAGAATTCTTATCAGTCTAACTAACCATAGTTAATTATCAAATCAAAATAAATTCAAGCATAGAACAGTTATAGAGGACTTTCATTTGGAACTTTTTATCAACTAGTTGTTTATTCTTAATTATAACTTTGATTTGGTGATTGTTAATTGCTATCTTACATTATTTAATTTTTTTCTTAAAAGTCAATCAGTCATTATGTCATATTGGATAATAGAAAGATGATCAGTACTAGTGGTTAATACAGTCTTTGTAGGACAATCGTTGACTCACTAAACTATACTATAGGAAACAATTGGTCTCTTTTCCTTAATGATTTTTCTTTAGTATTGTTTTATGTTTCATATAAGATTAAGGGAGGTAAAACTTTTTTAATTAAAAGTTGCACAGTAATCAGGCTAAAGAACATTGATATTATTAAACACTTCTCATATGGTTTGTTTAACAATTATCAATTAAAAACAGGCAAAGAGCTGGATCATAGTAGTTTAGTATCAACTTCTTCCTTTATTTATACATCATCATCAAACACAATCAGAAGTCTAAGTCTTGGTTATAAGAAATTCATAAAGGATCAAAGGGCTTCTTATAGTAGGATAGAGTTTGCTAAATAATTGGAAGTAGATATTGTAATTATAGCTTATAAGCATTTTGAAATCAATAGATCAAAATTTGAATGTAAAACTTTTGACCTATTGATTTCAATACGGTTTTTAGTATTTGGTTAGTTTTTAAAAATTGTAACAAAAAAACTTGTTTAGTTATATTTCCACTTTAAGTTTTAATTTTTCATGATTTTATGAACTAAATAGTAACTTTCTATTCTATTTAATTATTTATTTATATTTAAGATTTTCTAAAACATAAATAAATATGCTAAAAATTCAAGACGACTTTTGACAATAAATACTTTATAGAACAAAATATTTTTAAAAGAATATGAATTCTTAAAAAGTCAAATCAAAATTAAAAATCCGAAAACGTTTTAGAAAAATATACATCTATTCTTATGTTTTTGTAAAAACCATATATTTTAAGTACATAAATAGATTACATGCCAATTTATTAAATAAAATATATTAAATTATAGTATTTATTTAACATAGATATGTTATATAAATGAAAATAAATCAGACATGAGTGGAGAATGACAAACTAATAAGGTATAAAAGCATATTCCAAATTTAAAGTGTTATTATCTCAAATTATTCACATTAAAAGCAAGCTTAACAACATAAGTACACTGTCTAGACTAAACGTGGATAACATCACTCAAAACTGAACATATTTTAATACGTAACTTTCCCAACTACTTGGGAACATTAAAGGCACAATCTTTTCTCAAACATCATTATTCAAACTCAGGTTTTCTAAACAAACATCATTCTTCATCATTATCACTAATGGTTGTTACCATATCAGCCGCCACCACCAGAACCGTATTTCTTGCCAAACACAATCAGTTGAAGCTTGTCATAACCAGCCAGCACACCAGCACCAGCCACAGCCCGCAGTATGTTTGCACCAGCACCCTTAAAAAGTGACCTAGCACCTTCATTCTTGATGATCTGAGAAAATGCAGCCATGGAGCTCTTGTACTTCACAGCTTCTCCTGAGGTCATCATCATCCTTCTGCGCACTGTGTCAATGGGGTAAGATGCCAAACCAGCACCAATTGTGATACCCCATCCCAGGAAGAAACTTGCCAGGAAACTATCCTGCAATCCATTGTAAACAAGAGAACATGCTTCAAAACAGTGAAACAAAAGCTGACATAGTCTACGCACATATAAATAGCAGTTTGACTCCAATTATCTACAGATTTTACACAGTTCAATAAGCCAAGAACCCAATATCCGATCAAATACTTCATCCACAACTAATTATGTATACTACCATATAATATGTGTCATGTGATATTTTTCGGCTTTATCACGCGAATAACAGAACTAAACAGAACGTGTATAAAATTCAAATATAATAAACACAAGCACATACCTGCAAACCATCAACCAAAACAACAGGTTTCAGGGAATCATACATTCCAAAGTAAAGGCCCCGATATACAATAATTCCAACACAAGAAATATTGAATCCACGATAAAGTCCAACAACACCATCTGACTTGATGGTTTTTCTGTAAACATCAATAAGGCCATTAAATTGCCTCTCACCACCCTTTTTAGCAGCCTTTGCATCATTAGCCAAACGTGTTCTGGCATAATCCAATGAATAAACAAAAAGAAGGGATGAAGCACCAGCAAGTCCACCTGATGCTAAGTTCCCAGCAAACCATTTCCAGTAGCCATCCTTGTCTTTCTTGAAGTTAAACATCCTCTTGAAGTAATCTTTGAATGCAAAGTTGAGTGCCTGATACATTCCCAAAGACATCAAAGAATTGATGGACAATCATTTGCAAGAAAACAGAACAGATTACTGGTGCATAACTAGTTTGTCGAGAACAAAGCCTAGAAACAATCAACTAGCCATTACTTCTACCTTTAACAAAACATAGGGGTAAGGGTAAGAGAGTCTCCTCAAAGACTAGCAAGGAGTAGCAAGCTTTTCATTCAAATTGTAGTGTGAAAAAAAATGGCAACATTTGAAAGTTATTTATAAATTATCAACATCCAAAAACAGCAACATAAATCCAAAAACTAAACTAACCTGGGTGGGAAAATATCTGATAACATTTGCAGTATTGCCTCTCCAAAGAGCAATTACACCCTCATCCTTGATGGTCCTAGCAAAGCAGTCAGATATACCTTTGTATGGTCCAGATAGCCGACCAGCTTTGATCATCTCATCTTGATTTTGAATCAAGAGTTTAACACGCTCAATTGGGGCAGCAGCTGTCTTGGAAACAGCAGCTGAGACTCCTCCCATAAGGAAATCCACCAAAAAGTTGCCTTTCTCAGATGGTGCTTGCACCAATATTGGCGAGAGAGATGACATAAGCAGCAAGCCATTTCCCTGATATGCAGGGCTGAAAGGGCTTTTAATATCATTAGCATATTGCTCAGTCAGACAATAATTTCTGGCATGAAAACTGGGAGATAACTTGGAAAATAGAGAAGAATGGCCATGAATCTTCTGCAACACTGATGGATGCCATGGTCCATCTTCCATTTTGCAAATTAGGATGGCTACCTTAAGAAAAAGAAATCATGAGTAAAGTAAACTCCATTTCATGGAAAGTGAATGTCAGAAAATCAAATGCAGCAAAATGTAGGAGATAATTTTTCAATACTAAATGTGTACATGGCACTCAAAAATGATATTATCTCCAACCTAACCGTCTGAAAAAGAATCACTCAGCGTAGAAAATAAGATGAGAAACTTTGATAACTCTATTATTGTCAAAAAATAATATTGTGTTGACACAAGCTCAAGCTAGCATATTTGATAAATCGAAACCTAAAATGATGCATAAACTAACAAAAACACTCATATCAACAAGAGCTACACTGAACTAAAATCAATTCCTAAACGTCAATAATTTGAAAATTTTGAAGGGAAATTCGGTGACGAAAATGGCAAGTTATACACAAGTGAAAATCCTTATACTCGGCCCGCACTTTTACTCATCAAGGTCTCTTTGCGCCATTATCACATGTTCATTACTCCTATATCTTTCAAAGCAACAAATTCAATAAAAATTCCATTTCAAAGCTCACATGAAACACACGTTTGAAATAAGATCTATATCAACGATAACGAGCAAGCAGATGTACATAGAAAAAATAAATTAACAATACAAAAAAATATATCAAAACTACAATATCTCAGGTCAAAGCCCAGTGATTCACACAATCCGAAAGCCAAAAACAAAGTAATCACAAACATTTTTTCGCGAACAATAACTGGAAGCTTAGATTAAACAAAACGCTATAATATCTAGCAGAAATGTAAAAGAGTGATTGCAAAAAGAGAAGAGCGAACCTCAGGCACCTCCTGATTGTGCGGAGGAAGTGGAGAGCTGTCCTTATATTATAGATGACTGCAGATGACTAGGGTTATGTTTCTGATTCGAAATTACCATTTAAACCTTCTAATTCCAATTTTCGATTTCTAGAAACAGGCTTCTTGGCTTCCATTGCGGTCACGGCAGAGTTTTGAGGCTGCTCAAGTGTAGGTTAAGTGGAGGGTACGGATGACCTCCTTCTGTGTCTATCTTGTTTTATTGGACGGATAGACGTTCGAATAATCAGATAAATATATAATAATAAAAATAGGTTATTTTTTCCTTAATTTAATTTCTTTCTTTTAAAATTATATTTTGGAGAAAGAATCAAAATTTATGATTAAATAAGATTTTAAATTAATAATCAAATCTTTTTATTTGATTATAAATTAAACTATAATTTTAATTAACATTGTATTGAACTTAACTTAGTATCTATTAAGTTTCAATATCTAATGTTAGAAAAAACACATCAATTTTTACAGGTAATATTAGTATAACTCGATTATAATATAATCAAATAATATGTGAAAGATAGGTTCAATAAAAGGACAAAGTGAGTAAATGAGTCACTTTAATCAATTGGAAAATGAAAGGATGAATAAAATCAGCAAAGTGGACCATATATGTAACTCAAATGAGATTCAGTGCACTTTGAGTGAAGATCAAGTAAAGATGATAACAATCAAGTACTTCACTTATAATTCAACCAATGTAAAATTCTTGTAGAATTGTTTATTATTAATGTTTAGGAGCTCAATTATTGCATAATCATTTATATTTAGAACAAAATGCATGAATCTTTGTTATAATTGAGAGAAAATTTGAAAGATTTTAAAGAAAACCTCTTGATCATTGAACAATTTTTAAGAAAATTCTTGGATGATTTTGATTCAAGTTTTAAGAAAGGAGTGTGTTTAATCTTTAAAAATACTTTATAGTTGTAGATTTCAACTTGTTTTTCTATAGGATATCAATTAGTCAATTGATATCAATTAATCAATAAGATGAATAAAATTTGACAAAATGGGTGAATTATGAATTTTGAACGTTGGCTAGACATTAGGCTAGCAGATGTGCTAACCGCTATACCAAAAAATGTGGACTCAATTAGCAAAGGAAATTAGTTATTTAAGTGGTGATGTCTTTTAAAACTGGACAAAATGGGTGACATTTAGGGTCTTTGGCTAGCCAAATGTAGTAGATTATTGAAACAAGTGAGTCTAGTAGTTATAATAGCTAGTTTATGTGCACAACAATCATTTGAAGTGGTTTTGGGTATAAATAGATCATAATCGAGTTATAAAAGAACCTTTGGCGTGTTAGGGAGTTACTAAGAGCCTTAAGAGGGTAGAGGGAGCATTTAGGTGCACGTGTGCACTGCATAACTTTTATTGATCCCTAATTCATTAGCATGAGCAAGAAAGGGATTTTTTTAGTTATGTAAGATTACATTTGTGTAGCAATTCAAGAGAATTAATGGGATACACATTGTCAAAGTTCTTTTTGATCTCCATCAACATTTATAAATGGTTTTCAATTTTTTTTTCAAAAAAGACCTAAAAAATTCTTTTGAACAAACTACTAAATAGGACATATGATTGGCATTTTGTTCGTTGAATTTAAGTTTTGAAGAAGATTGCGGCAAAGGATTCCGAGGACATGCAGATTGTCAACATTTGATAGCCTCGAAAAAGCAGTCTTTAAGTGCTTCTTTGTTTTAGACAACGACATGCAACTTGTCTTGAGGATGTTGTATGGAGAATTGAAGACGACATGCAATAAGTGGAGGAGGAACAGCAGTGCCTGCGTGTGAAATGGCATAATTTGTCATATTGTTGGATATCTTGATTCTTTACTTCCCTCTATTTTCTGTACATTTAGATGATTGATTTGTGTCAGTATAAATAATGTAAAGTTCTTAGAACGTTGTTCAGTCCTAGAAATCAGATACTATTTCTCAATGGTCTTGTTCGAGTTGAGCTAAACCGCCTCAAGAACGACCTTCGTGAGGAAATAACGAAAGCAGAGAAGAAGAGGGCGTAAGCGAGAATGAAACAGCAACTAACCAAAGTTGACCAAAGGCGAGCGTGGTATGGAAAAGTGCAGTACAATTTGTTATACTAGTCCATCGAGTAAGAGTTATACATAGATAATATTGTGTCCTTTATTGTCTTAGAACTGTATTCTTGGCACGAGGAAACGGCTGCCACTCACAACGACCAACATTCCAGGTGCACAAATTTCTTACCTTTTCCTGCCTTAATTTTCTATTAGCGTATATTGCTTGTGTCTTTGGTCTTTTGCACGTTAGTATACTGTTTACAACAATATCCTTGAGTGGTAGTTGCATGTGTTTGCTTGCCTCCTAGTGTGGTCTCTTTTTTGGTATATTTTTGTGAGGCCATGAGCACATCCTACATTTTTTATTCACCAGAACTTAGTAAATAATGTATGACTTCGACATTGTAAAAGTTATCTTGGGGATCTTTTTTTAGCTTCGGCATGTAGCACTTGTTAGCTCAATCAAGTCAGTGCTTCTGGGCGGAGAGGCTCGGTGTCATACATGGTTTTTGATATTCTATAAATCACTCTTCAGATTGTGTCTACCACTCGTCCCTTCGTTAACCTCCTTGAGCCTCCTGACAAGAGAACCGTTGACAAACCTGACGCCTCTATTAATTCAAGACGCTTCCTGATACTTCACCATGTTGTTAATGCCTTGCTCATTAAATTCTCCCCTCGACGCTTCATTCCTTTCTCTGGCATGCCTCACGTGATTTGATTGTTTTGTTTGCTTCCTTTTAGACCGTCCTTGTGCCCTCTTCTGTCTCCATAAGTTCCTTTGCAATTACGTTTTTGCCATTCTTCTTAATTGCCACTTCTCAATAATAAATATTTTATTTTATTTTTAATTAATAATTTAGTATTTTTATTTATTTAGTTAGTTATTTATTTATTATTTATTATTTTTATTTAGTTTCCTATTATTGTTCAATAATTATTTCTTTATTTATTAATTTACTGTGTGAGTTTTTACTTTTTCCCTCTGTAACCTGCATCATTCATATCTTGTCTCATTTGTATATGAGTCTATCAGAAACAACATCTCTACTATGTAGGGATCAAGCTATGTATTATCAGACCTCCCTAAACTTCGCTTAATTGTGAAATTTCGGACTAGGTGATGATGATAATATAGATGCCTTCTTTCATTATAGATCTTCCTTTTTTATTAATATATAATACCAAGCATGACCATAGCTTAGGTAGCATCGCTCTGCAAATTTTTTTGACGCCATACAATCACTCTACAAGCTATATTCTAGGTCATGCCTCTTGCTACACGTGATCCATATAGGACATAGACTAATACATTAGTATAAGCTAAACTATTATCCCCCTAGAATTGTAATTTGCTTCATTTTTTTCTTTAAATAATATCCAATTCTTGAACAATTTGATCTCAAGGTTAATTTAAGTAAAAAAAGTAATTTGACATGAAAATCAAGTAAAACTCTTAAGAAAATATATGTATTTATATACATCAAATATCTCCATTCTTAAGCTTTTGCTTGTCCTTAAGTAAATTAATTTCAATCACTTTAAATTTAAATAGGCAAAAATTCTAAGGAAAAACTAACTAATCAATTAGGAGAAAACATCCATCATCCACTCAATTACATTACTAGTTAGGAATTTAAATACTTGAACTAAATCTTAAATCAATTCAATTCAATCCAACTATCCTTCAAACATCAACTTAATCCATATAATTTTTCCTTATATATAAAGTACACATAAATGATAAGAAGCTTTCATTTTTAAAAATTTTAATAATCCAAATTATTATAAAATAAAAAAACTTGTAATTAAAGTAAGAATGAGCATTAGAAGCTTTTTTAAAAAGCTACCTAACATTTTGTCATAAAAGTAAATACTTTATCATGAATACTCTTAATTACTCAATTAGGGCATTGATTCAAATGGCTAATAGTGTCACCCTTTACTTTAAACCCTTTACTTAGTTTAATTGAGTGGAGTGAGGTCATTTATGCTCATTTATTTGCACTATTTTGTTCTTATTTTTATAAACTTATTTTGATTTTTTGGTGGGAAACTAAAATGTTTAAGAAAGAATCCCCTTCTAAATTAAAAATATTTCTATGATATACACACAAAATGTGATTATTCATATTAATAATCCTTTTTTAAGCCATTAGATTAAATTAAAACTAAGCTTTTAATGCCCATTTCTATTTACCTAAATTAATTAAATCACAAAACAATCAAATTTCTAATAAATCATCTTAATTGTTCTTCTTCCAATGTAAAAGTTTCCATAATTTTTCCATTTAAGTTAACTATGATGAAATTAATTCACCAAGGTAAAACATACTAGGGCTCACAAATAATTAAATCCCTCCCACATTTAAGTTGTATATTGCCCTTAATGTACCAAATATATAAAGAATGAAAAAATATAAAGTGGGAGAAAATGAAAAGGAAAAAGAAACTTCTCTTACCTTATATGTTGCCCATTGTCCATAGTAAATATGATTGAATTCTAGAATTTATTTTTACCTTATAAAGACAACTAATAAAAAAAGTTAACTGAAGGGAATTGTGTCTCCTAAAGAAAGAAAGTGGATTGGGGATTGTTCCACTGAAGATAATCAATAAGGCTCTATTATTCAATATAATTTGGAGAATACTCACAGATAAAGAATCTTTATGGTTGAGATGGATAAATGCCTAATGCCTTAGACAATGTGACTTTTGTACTTATGAAGTAAAATATGATACCTCCTAGACTATGCAGAACATCTTGAAGTTCAAGAATTAGGTTAGACTATAATTTAAATCAAGGATAGAAATGACTCAAATACTACCTTTTAGTCAACCTATTTATGTGATTCAGGTCCCCTAATAGAGGATGAATCCTACTCTCACTTGAGGGTTAATGTACCTTAAAATGCTTCTATTAAATAGGTTGTGTTTGACAATTATTTTGATATTGATTGTACAATGAGAATAGGTTACTAAAGTTAACCAAGGAGTTAATAATGAACTATTTTATGGGAGATCATACTGTCTAGATTAAGAATAATCAAGGAGATTTACAAATAGATCATAAATAGAAGCTTTGAGAATTATAAATCACCTAGTTCCTTAGTATAGGTTGGTTTGGTTCCTCCAGGCAATACCAAGGTTTTATTTCACTTTATAGATTGCCATACTTGGTAAGCTTCCAACTAAGGACAAATTAATTAGGCAAAATTTTAATGAAAGGTGTTTAGTTTGCTCATTATTATCAAAATCTATAGATCATGTATTCTTTTGATGCTACTTCACTACATCTCTATGGAATAGATTCTAAGCTTGGTTTAATATCTCTTGTCTAGCTTATACTTGGCAAGATATTCTAGATTGGATCATCCATAAAGTTACGAGTAAAGCTCATTACAAATCGTTTTAAAATTAGGTTTTAGAAGGCTAGTTATGAGATTTGGAGGGAAAGAAGTAATGGTAAAGTATAGAGCAGAAAAGGATCTAAAATGTAATTATATGGTGAGCTGATAAGTGGAATAAATGAATATCACCACATACTCAATAGGTGAGGTGGCTCAAAGGGTTAGATTTGACCTATATATGTACTAAAGAAGCAATCCAACCATCGTTAATATCTCTAGCACTAGTGGTAAGAAAACACCCTCTGTTGGCTAGCTTAAAGTAGAAGAAGATCATTTTATAATTGATATAAAAAGTAAGCAGATAGCTTAATGATATAAATGGTTCCAAGAGATTCATAAAAGCAATCTTCCATAATGCATGCATTAATATATAGTAGAGATTAAAGCAAGGAGTTATTAGAGATAAATGGAGGAGGAATATACACTAAAATGGCCATCAATTTGGAGAGAAGAATCTAAGGGAATTGAAGCTAGTAGATACTCATTGTACTCATCCCGAGTTCAATTTGCACAAATAAAAGAAGATTAATGGAAGCTCTAAAGGCAACATACAAAGGATTATAACAATAACAAGATGTAGAGGGAAAGATGAAAGTCTCCTAGAGATTCTCACTTGTAAGCTAATGCTTGAATCTTAATTAGTTTTAGATGAATACACATTAATTCTAAGCCTCAGATAACACAAGGAATTGTTGTTTAATATTATTGTCTAATTTACAAGGGTCAACTAAGCATTAATCCATATTGTGTAAGCGATATACAAGGATTATGTAGTTATTTACCTCTTGATTAATCAATATTTATTTACCTTTTCAAAAGAAAATAAAATACAAAT
Source organism: Erythroxylum williamsii (assembly GCA_027564335.1). Classification (NCBI taxonomy): domain Eukaryota; kingdom Viridiplantae; phylum Streptophyta; class Magnoliopsida; order Malpighiales; family Erythroxylaceae; genus Erythroxylum; species Erythroxylum williamsii. The sequence continues at coordinate 5,620,300 of JANITW010000009.1, forward strand.
GGAATTAAAAATAAAGATGAACTCAATTAAAGTACTTAACCAAAGTAAATGACAAAATAGAAATTAAACAATATGGTTTTTGCTTTATTTGTTGTAACTTTAATCCATATTTCATCAACTTCCTTTACATCTTTTATAATATGGATTTATGTCTTTACTAATTATTCTTGATGTTAAGAACATTAATATCTATCCCATCTTATGACACTTATTGTTGTGTGGGTTGGACATCTCCGTGCTTCATCATTGTCTCCACTTCTTAAGGTGTAATTGAGGCTTCTTTCTTTCCTTCTCCTTGGTGTTAAAGGAACCATCCCTTACTATTAAATCTCTCATTCAATTGACTAACACATAAAATTTGTCAAAATTTCTTACTAATCTCATCTATATCATTATATTGATTTCAATAAAGGCATGTTGAAATTTTTGAAAGAGAGAATCACTAAAACCTAAGTTTTTTATAGTGTCATTAGGTAAGAGCCTTCATATCAACTTTAATTTCTCATTTGCTCCAAATATACAACAAATTAGAAATCCAAGTGAAAAGGTGTATACCCAATAATAAACCCCAAATATAACAGCTATCTATGTAGAACTACTCCTACACTCTCCTTCCTCTCCAAAATTGAATGACTATTATCTTGTGTAAGTATCATAGGACAAGAGATGGAATTGAGGTGCTCTTAGTTGTCAATGGATCATAATCAAGCCCTTATATTCATATGGATTCTTAAAACAACCTCAACTTTTGCTTATAAAGTTTGGTGTGAAAATCAATCATGAAGTGTCTAAAGTCCACTACATTCACCTAATCTAACGTGTGAACGCTTGCATTTGGAACACCCTAAAATATTAAACCTAACTCAACACGACTAAATTTGTTATAGTGATAAGAAAGGATCATATCCATAAAGAGTATGTGATTAGCTTTTCTAATGAATAAATTAGTTTGAGGCATTGGGGCAGGAGGGTTTGGGTGAAGATAAGTCCCTGAAACTTGACATCCACTAGTCCTAGCTGAGAGGTTATTTTTGTTAACTCTCTAGTGCCTATATATGTGATACTTCTTCTTCCTATGGATTTAGCTAGAGATAGCATGCGGTTGAAGTCTCTTACAAGCTTCCAAGGGGTTAAGATACTCGACTCAATTGTTTACAAGTCTCTCTATAAGCTAGCTCTCTGAAATTCCCAATTAGCTACGTATATAAATTATAACGAATATTAGAGCTTTATCTACTTTTATGAAGAGTTCACAACGAATCAGTTGTTCAATACAAAACCAGTTGGATAAGATCAGGTGATTTAGATCCAACACAACCAAGATCCTATCATTAGGGTATTTAGAATGATTGATTAAGGTATTCCATCATGCTAGAATATAATGTAACCCTTTATGAAATACCTCTTCCTTTATTTTAGTTTCCACCAAACCAACAAAAACTAAGTGTTTAACTCCTAAGTAGCCCTTGAGATCCAATTGATTATTGGGACAGTTAAGTCCCCTTACATTCCATATTGTATAATTCATGAGGAATGTTTTATTTTGGTTGTCCTCTCAAATCTTCTATTACTATATCCTATTTCATGCCATTGCTCAGGCTTCTACTTAGTTCCTTCTAACTTGTTACTGATTTCATTTACCCATTCATTATCAATAGGTGAAGAGTTTTTATTAATAATTTCTTCACCCTATGCTTGAACTAGCAACTCAATGGATAGATGAACATTCGTCTTACCTTCTTTCTCACCCATTTTCTGTTGTTTCTCATGAAAATTTGCTAAGTTTGTATCTAATGGAGGTTCTTACTGAACATTTAAATTTGCATTTATAACAAATACATCAACTTGTTTGAAAGTTCCTTACTGACCTTAAGCTTCATTATTTGCATCATATGAAACTTCTTGCTGAACATTTGTGTTTGTATTTATAGCAACTTCATCAGCTTGTTTGGAAGGTTCTTACTAATCTTGAGCTTCATTATTTGCATCTAATTCATCAGCTTTCTTAGGAATTTTTTGAGTTTCTAAAATCACTCTTTCTCGACCATCTTCCTTTTTGGTATTCTTTTTAGGGATCCACAATTTGATTTTGTCTTTCATTCAATGCTTCCACGAGTAAGACAATTGGACCTTATCTTCAATCAATTTTTCACCATTTCTATACCTTATAATAGGAATGTTTTCAGGCATAATCTTCTTATGCTCCACTTTTATGCAGACTCTAGCATAACCAACTCTCTTAATATTAGTGGTGTTCTCATCTATAGCAAGAGGGGTACCTATGTAGTTGTAACTCAACCCTTCCAAAGACTAGTATTCAAAAGGAACTTTATGCATGTTAACCCAAATTAGGATTATTCTAATCTTAGATCTATCAAGTTTGAATCCTATGTCCATTTTCTCAGAAAGATTGATTTTCCCTGTATGTGCTAAGGCCCTATGTTCATCATTTTGGGTGCCATTTCTTTAAGTGAAAACCAAAATATTAAGAGATCATCCTAGGTTATTAAAGTGGTTTAGAGTCCCCACTTCTTATAGTTAACTTTAGCTCAGTGTTGGACACTCAAGTAGACCATTCTTTTCTCCAAAAATACCCCACTAAGGACGATTTCCACTTAGTTGAACCTTGCTACAACACTGCTTTAGGAGGGGAGATAGGTCCCTCTTTGAAGCCAGCTGTTGGACCCAGAACTTTTCTTGGAATTTAGAAATATGAAATGAGAAATTTTGGCGATTATTCATGTGTAAAGAATAGAAGAATTCTTGAATTTGAAATGAAGTAGAAAAGATAGTTATGTGCAAGATGGGTT
>JANITW010000009.1:5625268-5635446 GCA_027564335.1 Erythroxylum williamsii
TTGGAGTTTATTGATATACTGGACCCCCCAAAAATTTTAAAAATAAAATTTTGGGCCCTCCTATATTAAATTTCTGGCTTCGTCACTGATTGTCAAGTATATGGTCTGACAAACTTTGTTGTTTCTTAGAACAATTGAACCTTCTAACATTTCGAAAAAGTATAATCATCAAATTGGAATTGAAGAGCTCAAGTTATTACCCTTGTTCTTCCTTTCAAATTTCCTTCAAATAACCATTTTAGAACTCTACTCAAATCATAAGTTTTTTTGGGAGCAACTAGGGTGCTAACAAGTATAAAAGAGGCCAGAATAAGAATGTTAAAAAAGATTAAGCATATAGAACCTTTAGAACCAAAAAGAGAAAGAAGCAATGAAACATAACAGAGATTGTGCGATAACGGAGATTGACCAATAGCAAGTATTGTCCAATTTACATGTGTTTTAACTTTTAGCATTACATATTATACATTTGAAATTTGATTTGTGAGTTGTTTAAGGATACGAGTGCCATTTGAAATAATGTTTTGTTTTTAAAAAAATTCTAAAAACATAAATTAATTATGTAATCTTGTGCGATATTTAGGTAAAAGAAGTATCTAACTAATAGTGATATTAAGCAAGGTTTTAAAAACCGGACCGGATTATCCAGTTCGATCGAAAAAATTTTAAATCGGTCAGTGGTCCGATTCGGTTTCACCTAATAACCTCTCTGCATAAAAACTAGTTGGTCGCATAAAAATCGGCCGGTTCAACCTATGATCGAATCGGATGATTCGATTTGGTTCGATTTTTAAAACTTTGCAAAATCCCCTTCCTTTCTTTCATCAAAACCTTCGCATTTATAGAATTTTTTCGAAGAATATATTCACTTAATTACTAAGCCAAATTCATCAAAATTATTCGTTTATAATATTTATTTCTTTTTGGATGCTTTGTCTTCGTAAATAAGAAAAGAAGAAAACTGAACTATAATCTCACTGAAGACCAAATGACACCGTCATTACAATATAATTGCCTATAGCATAATATAATTTTCTTATATTAATATCAGAATTTTACTGGAAACATTATATAAATCGTATTGCCACATACAAAATGTTCAAGTCACATATTTCTTCTCAACATCCTCTATTTTATTTGAGTTGAAAATTATTATCTCTTATTTTCAGTTACACGTAACATCAATATCAATACACATTTTGAAGTACATTGATGAAACTTACAAACATAAACATATTAAACTCCGAATTATTATTTAAATTATACTTTCATAAAATATGCATTGTTCATAAAAACAATTTTAATTTTTATTGTTATTTTAATATTTATATTAGACTTATATTTATTTATTATTAATTTATTATATAATAATAAACATTGATGTATTTTTATTTCAATGAAATATTTTATTTTTATTTATTCTTATAAATTTTATTTCTTATTTGTTATATACTGGTTTTATTGCAATTTACTACGGATTGAACTTCTAAACATTAAACTTTTCCTTCAACCGGTTCAATGTCCGATCTAGTTTTTAAAACATTAGTATTAAGTTTGTTTAGTAGTTCATCTCCAATTGGGACGGAATCCAATGCAAGCAAGATTACACTAGCAGCACTGCTCTAATAAGCCAAAAAGACACGGATGTCCAAGATAATCTGCAGAGGCATTAATGCAACTTGAACTACAAAAGCCAGAACTATGTACAATGGACACATACTTCACAGCAGAACTAGAAGACAGGGTCATGGGAACAAGGCTGTATGCTCAGTTTGAACTGAGAGCTAAGAGCTGAGTTTACATATTTAAAGGAAACATTTTAAAACACCTAGGTAAAAATATAAGATCATTTTTCAAGGTTCTAAGTTCTCTTATGCAATCAAAACAGCAGTCAGCAGGATAACAGTTTGAGTGGTCAAGAAGAGTTGTAAATATGTTCTAAGAATGTAATATTTTATCTTTTAGAAAATGCTTCTCGCCAGACTACACTTTCTACGCATTTAACACTCAGATCCAGGACGATTGTAAAGATTCTGGAGAACACTGATCATGAACTCACTAAGCAGAACACAAGGAAAGCCTTTGCTTTGTGAGCAAGTCTTTTAGTTTCTTTAGGAGCTGAGGGTTAGAACACAAGTAACCCTGGAAGGATTCCCTTAGGTGCTGCAACAGATTCTTGTCACTTCCATGGCTATTGTTAAGAAGCTTAGTAAAGAGATTCCTCCACAGTTCGACATTCCAATATCTGAGGCAATTGTAACCAAGTAATTTGAATCAATAAGCAAAAACAGAAAAAAAAAAAAAAAAACCACGATAATCTGAGATGAAACTCCAAGATTACAATACCATCTAAATGACTCTTCGTTGTACACAAAAGAATATAGAAAACATCCTTCCAGGGATTACAATAACGTTCTTATATGTAGCCATACGCGTTCAGGTAAATGTGATTACCTTCTGAAGGATGCTTTCGGCAAATAAACGTAACCACCCTCCGATGTAGCCTTTTTGTCAATTCCCATGTAAGAATTATGCAGCATCATATGTACTGCGACACACAAGCCATATGTATCCACCTGATTGAATTCAACAAATGACTAATGAGTTGCGCATTTAGATGAGCTTCTGAAGTTCATAATAGCCACACCAACTACATACTGGCCTGAAATTTCCAGGGCTTCTTCTCTTGCATTTCAACACAACGGAAACCAGAAGTTCTGCAATCTCCTTCAAACTCTACTTCACTAGAAAAGAGATTCAGATCTATTCCCCTACCCCAGTCTACAAGGCATAGACCCTGTGGGAAAAAAGTTTTAATACAAGACATAGACCCTGTGGGAAAAAAGTTTTAGAGCTATTAAAATTCAGCTATCAAAATTCAACTGTCAACTATTACCTGATCATTCCAGGGACCACTTCGATCATGAAAACCATTTTCTGTAAGCTCATCCCTGGCATAAGTAAACTTTTTATTATTCATTAGATTCCAAATTTGATGTACAAAACTAAAGGGTCATTCATTTAATTACTTCTTGGACAAACAAATATGAATAAATAAAACAGTTCTCCTAGGTCTTTTCCCTTAAAAATTTACCAAGAAAAGAAAAGCAACAATATTTAAGAGATGGTTATCACCATTCACATTTTCAATTACGATGCTTGGGAATACTGGTGAAATTATTGATCCAAATGTTTGCGATAAATGGGAAAACAAGTTGAATTCACCTTGAATAGCGAATGAGCAGATTGTCAGGTTTGAAATCACCATGAATGATGCCAACACGATGCAAATTTTCCAAGATGTAAAGCATTTCCACAGTATAATACATGCATAGAACCTCTTCCATGGACTTGCCAATGACAACATAAGAATTTATGACATCCTGGAGAAGTTTACAAGGAAGCACTTGTGTCAAATAAGGCCACATGATAATTTTCACATTGGAGCTGCTCAACAAGAAAGCAGAAAGGGAATATCTACGGTACCTGAAGTGTCCCATGGGATAGATAGTCACACTCCAGTATGCTATAGTCCGCATAAAGATGGACAGCATGAGCAAAACCAAAGCTTGACCTCTAATGAAAATTCAGTATCAATGAGTATGGATACAGCAAAAATCAACAAAAGGTCACCCAAATGCTCACTTGCTTATCTAAGATCCGCTGATCAAGCTGGCGATACATGTGGAATTCCCAAGGAAATGGAGGCGTTTGTATCTGCGAGAAATGTCAGATAGTTTTGGTGATTCCATCATGCTGGTCTGTGATTATTTTCAAGAAAAAGAAGCAATAACCTTTAATGCAACAACATCATCGGGACTACTGTTGACATATGCTTTAAATACTTGAGCAAAACCTCCTTGACCAGCACATCCCTTGATTTGGTACTTTTTTCCACCTGCAGATAACGCATTAGGGTTAGAATTAGAAGCTCAGACTTGGTATTTTGAACTTTGTATCCATATATTCTCAAATCAGATACAATCACAAGCAGACATGAAAACTGCCCCCCCTAAATATTATGGGGCATTTAAATCTTGCTGTAACAAACTTACTATTCTATGCATCATATGTTCATCTGTTTTGCTCGTAGTTAGAGCAAAGGCCAATGCTTGTGATAGTGGAAAACAGACCCACGAATGATTTGTGGGCACCAGTGACTACTGCTGTTTATCATACATGTCGAATAAAAAATTTACGATTGCAGAAACTTCTATTGCACTTTTATCTGTGCTTTCTATACAATTAACAATGTAGAGAATCAACTCATGATTATCACTTCAATTTATAAGCATGTAAAATGACATCCTTTACTTCCCAAACATGAAGAACTATAACGAAAAACTCCTAAAGTAATTTGGGACACCAGAGCAAGCTCAAGAACTCGAATCACCTATTTCAAGAACCTTATTTCTTGATGCGTTCCTTAAAGAAGACAAGGCCATTTTTCCAGAATAATTTTTATTACTGGAGTAATATCCCTAAAACCAGCAAGAAGAAAGCTATTGTTAGATATCCAAGTATTCAGATCGTAAAAAGTATAAGACTGCAAGTGGCAGCAAACAGATTAACTTACTTCATATTTCTTTATTCTAGGATTCAACTTATGAAGTAACTCCTTCATGGTGGAGGGGGACCATGGGTTAATCTTTGTTTCCAATTCAATGGGTATATTTTCCTCACCCTGCAGATTAAGACCAATCCTCAGAAGTCCAACATGTTAAATCTTAACTAAGCAAAAATTGCAGAAAATAACTTTTTCTTCTTAGGAAAAGAAAAGAAATAACAAAGTCTTGTTTGTTGATCTATCATGATAAAATGTCAAAGTAGACAATTGACAATTCTTCCTTGCGTCAAACTGATAACTTTATAAATAAAATGTGCTCCAAAGGATGCGGAAGTGCAAGGTCTTTCTTTCCGTAATGAAAAGCATACCTTCAAATGTTTAGTAAAAGTAATAAACTTTGGAAGTAAATGGCAAGGGCAAGCAGGAACTGCATATCAAATGATTATTAAATTATAAGTGGATGAGTGGGGCTGGTGTTTTAACTAATATCACATTACAATAAATTGCACCTCTCTAGCACTTGGACAAAAACATTTTGATGAAAAATGGGACAGCCACGGGTTTAAGACTCATTTACAGCACTTGACAGTAAATAACATTGTTTTCAGTTAATTGGACAAGAAGTAAACAACTCTTGGTAACAGAAAATGAGAGAAAAACATGAAAAGAATTGAAATAAAGCAGCAATTAGCATTCCCTTAGGTTTTTCCTATTATGAAGTCAGTTGCAGACCTTTGGAATTGAACAAGCATTTACTCTCTCAGAGATTCGATTGAGAAACAAGGCTTGGGCATTCTTCAACCTCTCTAGAGGTTTGGCCTTCCTGTTATTCCAATGTGATAACCAAAAAGTCAGGCAAGGTTTAACTTAAATTGACAATGAGACACATTGGAGAAGGAGAGTGAGACCTCGAAATGCCAATCTGATAAACTCGATAAGCTTCTTGCCACTTCTCTTTCAATTCTAGAAAAGCCGCATATAATTCATAGAGTAAAGACTGATCATTACATATCTTGTTCTCCACCATTTCACCGAAGATGACTTCAAAATCATTGCTGCCTTCCAACTGTTAAACCCAGAGAAACAAAATTAGTAGATCAAATATTCAACTCCCTCTACTTATCTGACGAAAGGAAAATAATAAAGACGCCATAAGACATTTCTAGGATTCTAAGGTGTTCCTTCTCCAAACTCACGAAATATATCAATTCTCTTTACAAAGATTTGAAACTACGTACTTTACAAAGAATTGAAACTACGTACTGCTCCAACTTCAATAATTAACAAACCACATTTAACCGGAAGAAGAATAGATTTGCTGGCGACCAAGCAAATTCCACTAGATTTCATAATTCAAAGACTACCCTGTAAATTGAACCCCAAGTTTAATAATTTAAAACCCAGGAAAATTTTTTCAGAAATCAAAACTACTTTCGAACAAAGAAATAGTAACCAAAAACAAGAAAAAAAGAAGCCCAGATGGCACAGATATATATATATATATATATATAGATACACAAATCATGAAGCAGAAGCCACGAAATACAAAGATAAAAGGAGGGACAACTGAAAAAGAACTCCAAGTAGAAACAAAGAATGAGAATTTTAAGAATTTACATATAGGAACCAAATCTTAAGAAATCGCGGGTCATTCCGATACTGGGGGTTGTGCTTGAAAGTGGTAATACATTGCAGAAGAAGATTATTTAGATCATCACCAGAGCATTCGTCCTCAAGCGCCTTCTTGATGGACCTGCAAAAGATCTCTTAATGGCCTCAGCAACTACAACAAAAAAAAAAAAAAAAACCAGTACAATTGAGCCAACCGAGATAGTGAGAGAAAGAGGCAGATGGCTTTACGTACAATAGCCATGGAAGCAGAGGGTCTTGAGGGGAGGACGAATGGGTCGGATGGGTGAACATGGGCTCCAATTCTTTCCCTGTGACAGAGACGAGAGCGAGAGGATAGCCTGAGTACAGTGAAGGAGACCAAAAAGGAGCGGGAATATTGTTTGGAATCGTTTTAAATTTTCGAATTTTTTAAACCCTCCATTATACTAAAAATTGTTTATGATAAAAAGAAAGAAAGGGCCAGCCAGGTAAAGGTCGCGGCAGTCTTTGGACGAAGATACACCCACCACACCTTGCAGGCTTATGACATGATTTTCAAAAAGCTTATGACATGCTGAATTGGTCTTTTATCACTAACATTCTGCATCCTTATGATTTTCCTACAAAAAGTATCACTTGGATTCATTAATGCATAATCACCATGACTATCAAAGCTTAGTGAACGGGGAACCTTCTAAGATTATCAAATGTGCAGGAGAAATCAAGCAAAGGGATCCTATTTCCTCTTGCCTATTCTCACTAACGATTAAGGTGCTTAATAAGTTTTTGCTCGGGGGGATAGAAAGAGATCATATATTCAAATTCCAGGGCAAATGCTAAAAAGCTTAAGCTAATCAACTTGAGTTTTACTAATGATTTTTTTTTTCATATTTTCTAAAACAAATTGCAATTCAATAGCTTCACTCTCTAATGCTCTTAAAGATGTTTAACAAGATGTTAGGTCTTACCATCAACTACAACAAGAGTGCATTATTTATCTCCAAGAGTGCTTCCATCCTTGCCTCCATTCTTGCATCAATTTATGGATTCAAAAGTCAAGAACTTCTAATGACTTATCTTGGAGTTCCTATATCATTAGCTAATTCACCTTCTTGCGATTCCAAATGTTTGGTTGATAAAATCCTCAACAAGATCAATAGCTAAAGTTATAAAAAACTCTCCTTAGTAGGCAGGGCTCGGTTAATTAATTATGTTCTCTCCTCTATGGTTGTTCATTGGGGATCCCATCTTGTAACCCCTAAATACATCCACAAGTAGATTGATAGGATCTACAAAAGAATTTTCTGGTTTGGATCCAATCTTAACTCAAAGGCTGGTAAAATAAAATGGAGCGATGCATGTTTGCCTTGTAGATAAGGAGGACTTGATCTAATGACAGCCAAATTACTGAACCAAATAATGTACTAAGAAAGTGTGGAGATTGATTCAAGACAAACAATCCTAGTGGGTTAAATAGGTTAATGCCTTACTATATCAAAGATAAATGTAATATCCGGTCTCCTAAATTATTGAGGGTTAAAAGGTTTAGAAGATTAAGCTCATGCACATTGCATTAAATAAAATAAGTTATATCACTAGATGATTAATTTGGCGCATTAGGACACAAAATTTGTTATTCTATGTACATGCATGAGATTAGCATACACATACATAGATTATTATTTATAAATATGAGAAATAAGTGACAAATGTTTTATATGCATTTAATTATTTTGGGATACTTGGATATGATTTTGATGAATCAGAATTAAATTAGAAATTGATAGATTTAAGTTAGTGATTTGGAGTTAATTGTTAAAAATCGGAAGTTTGAGGAGTCAATGTGTAAATTGGCTTAGTAGAACTCCTAAATGGTAAGATTGGAGACAAGTGACTCTTTAAATTTGTGACAAATGCTACTTGAGACTTGTGACATGTGGAGCTTTAGATGGTGACATGTGTAGCTTTACAAATGGTGACATATGTAGCCCTACAATTGGTGACATGTGTAGCCTTACAAGTAATGACATATGGAGGCTTAAATAAGTGACATGTAGAGCCTAAGGTTAGTAAAATATGGACCAATAGAAGAATAATACATGGACCAATAGAAGAATAATACATGGACCAATAGAATGGTGACACATAGACCAATGAAATGTTGACATATGGATTAGTTTGACTTTGTTTGAACTTTTTAGAGAAAATAGATGTAAAGGAAATATAAGGGAGAGTGAGGGTCTGCTATGAGGTTAGAAGAGGGAGAAATACAAAAAATTGAGAGAGAGAAGGGAAGAAAAAAAGGGAAGAGAAGAGGAGAAAGAAGTCCTCAAGATAAGTCGAAATCCTGGTTTTAATTTCATATTCCCCCTTTTTGACCTGTTTTACATACTTTTAGAGTACGAATTTGTAGAAACTCAAAGAACGAAAGTTGTAGATATAGGTCTTATCTTGACTTCTACTAAAGTGGCTTGATAAAATAGTGATTATAGCTTGAGCTATGCTTGTTTCCCTAACACTGCCTGTAATAGATCCCTTTATAGGAACCTCTTATTATTTCCTAATTTTTGAGGGCTTTATAGGCCAAATTAGTCAAAGTATAAAACATGAAAAATTATTATTGATGTCTTATTAATGCTTTTATGAAATGGTTTGGCTAGAAGAGGTCTGGATAATAATTTATTGTTGTTTGAGTTTTGGTTGCCAACCTGTTTCTTACAAAAAAATATGATACAATTTGAATGGGGTTTGTATTCTAAAGGTAGATTAAGTTCATGTAATTTTTGGATATATTAAGGCTAATGAAGTCTAGTTTCAGGAGGCACAAGAATCATGGTATTTGGATTTTTGTAGAGAGAGTTATGACTAAAAGAAAGCATCTTGTTCATAAAGGAACATTAGGATTGTATACATATTCTCTTTATTTGTTATTAGTGACCGATGTTCATATGCATGTCTAATAGGTTCTTAGAGTGATTATCGATACCTATATATTGTCGAGACATTGAGGCAATAGCTCATTGGAGTGTTTTATGAGTTAGCCTAGATGTTTCTCATTATGGTTGATTTATTTTTAGTTAAATTTCAGTTATTGAATTGTTGTTTATATGATTGTTACAATTTCGAATAATGTTGGTCCAAGGAGTTTGATATTCGAGACTGTATATGGAAGTGTTTTTGATTTTATTGTTAATTGCTAACTACATGAATAATTGTGAAATGCTTATTTGAATTGAATTGATTGTGAATTTTGGACAATCAGTTACTGAGAGAAGAAAATGATATACGAGATGATTTATATACTTCCATTTGGCATTCATGATGAGAATGGGATTTGTGATCAAAATGACCAATATGTAAACATTAAGGGCAAAAAGCACGAATCAGGGCTTAAGGCTCATAGTTAGAACTTAGGGCTTAATGCTCGTAATGTGATCAGGCTATAATGCTCATTAAGCTAGCCAACAAAAATTTGTTCAAAACTTGGGGCGTGAATTGGCATATTTGATCACAAAACTAGGAAATAAGAATGAAAGCATATTTGCATTTTCATATAAATGTTTGATTAAATTGAATTGTGATTTTAAAATACAATTTGATATTATTTAAAATGTGATATGATTTTCTTGAGTTCCGCCTAAGTTGATGTGTTTTATTGAAATGTAACATGATATTATTGGTTATGTGGTATATGGATTTCGGTCCTATGTGATATGGTTTATTGAGTGCATCGATGATGGTTCACTCATTGATTTTGCAAAACTAATCAAAAGTGTAAAAAAATTCAAGTTCAAGAGAGGTTTAGAGTTAGTTAGAATATAAATCCTACGTTTTGAATGTCATGGCTTAAAGGAACGATCAGTTGAAACTATAGAGTCTAGTAGTAGTTTTACATCTACATATCATAACACATTGCTAAATTGTATATAGTATGTTAATAACTTTGAAACTGATATACGTAGCTTGGTATGTTGTAGTTCTATATACTAATGTTTGATAT
>JANITW010000009.1:5635536-5647958 GCA_027564335.1 Erythroxylum williamsii
TGACTCCGATATTCAAAAATTTCATACTTTATAGTGCTAGAAAGCTAGAAGGACAAGCTAAAACTCTCATGAAGTCACTTTTACTATACATCTTTACTAAGATCATTAAAGAGGAAAGTTGATCTTCTTTGAAATGTTTCCATATAGATTGAATGTGGGAAAGTTATAAAATTTAGGTCGAACTCTGGCAATTTGTTGATTAAAATGCCTCTGTGCTATATGATATTATGTGTAAGGTGGAAAAATCTTTCTGAATTGTTTGCTAACATATCATGTCCATAGAGTATATCCCGAATATTCTTTGATGCTTTTGAGAATATGCCCTATGGGTGTGGTATGTTACAAGAAATCCATCTAGTGTTTCAAAATTCCGAGAAATGGTTCTACCTTGATTAAATACATTGGTAAGATATGATATAAGATCACAATACATTGTAATTATCAGCTTGGCAAAATGTGAGGTCAATAATAAAATATGTTTTATTTATTTTAGTTAATAATAAAAAGTTAATAATGTTATATTCAAGCATTTGTTATTGGTTGCAAAATTTGACCTACACACAATAAAACATATTTCATTGAATAGTGGTTCTAACAGTCCATGTTGAGTGCACTGCAAATTTACGTAACTTTGCACACTAAAATTAGTATTTATGGTGAGTTAGGATCAAATCTATAGGAAATGTTCGGTTAATTTTTGTAACAAAATTAATTGATGTAAAAAAATAAAATAAAAGTAAACTATCGAGAACAAATTAAAGCAAGCAATCGAAAACGATGAAAGTGTGGTTTATAAGTAAGGTTTGGTTTTAGGGTCAATCTCTACCTAATCATGATTAAACATATCCCATCATCCTAACATTTTCACACCTCTCTTTTGACTATTGATATGAGGCTAACAATATGCTTTACTAATCTTGATGTTCGCTTAGGTTATGTTTAATTAAGATATGATCATTAATTAAACGTAGCTACTGAATAACCTAGGATACGATCTCTAGATTCAATTTGGTAACCACATTACGAAAGTGGAGAATGATCAATGTAGGTAGTAACCTCACACGTTATTTCTAACCTAGGTTATGTTGTTCCTAACGATCCAAGATCATTAGATGTTACTAACAAACATCAAATGTAACGATTACAGAATACATTCAACATTATATCGATAGGTTTATAATAGAACAATCCAAATAATGTATTAAGATCATTCATACAAAAATCCAATTCAATCAACACAAATAACATAACAATCGAAAAAGAGATTAACAACGTTAACAAGATGAAATAGTTTAATTGTAACTTGGCGTCGATATCATCGTTGAATAAATGTCGAGATGTCTGCCCCTTCATCTTCTCCATCGGCCAAGAACACCTTTGTTTCCATGGAAAACTAAAGAGAAATAATCAAGAAGCATCTATTGTTTGGATATTCTCCAACCCTCACCCACTTGGAAATCGAAGAGGACCAAATGAAGGAGCTGCTATCTTTTTATTGTCCAAACGTCATTCTCTTTGTTATAGCCCTCTCACCCCCTTCGGTTCTCACTGACTTTGTAGTCAACACTTGTCCTATTTCTCCACACTTTGTCATGTTTTATCCAACCCCCAAATTCCTCTTGCTCGCCTTCCCACCTAACATACACCTTTGTTTTATTCTCCAAAATGTAGCAGCTGACACACCTTTCCATTCCAGCCAACCTCCCTTTATTCTATTTCAAAGCTTGGTTTTATGTAAAATGAGACAGGTGCTACATTCTTCCATACTCCCTTGCTTGTCCAAGTAGATGACACACCACACATCTCTTTATACCTTATATGCTATATTAAATGTGGAATGGACATGTGGCATGGAAACTTACGGACCTTACATGCATTTCCCCTCTTCATTGTTTCTCATTTATGTCACGTGATCTCATAGCTATCACATTTGAATTGTTGCAGCCATAAGACAGTGGGGGGGGGTGGTTGATGATCCTTTTTCTCAAAAAATCCCAAATGTCACACCATTCGCTTTATAATAAAAACTAGGTTAAAAGAAATGGGACAACTATGAGACAATGTTCACTGTCAATTTGTATACTCTATCTTGTCTCCTCTTCTTGTAATATTCTTCTTCTTCTGGCTCCATGAAGACAATTACTTGAATGTGCAGCTGCACATTTTGCCCATTAAATTTGAAAATCCAGCTCCTTTTATCTTTAATAACTTTGTTTTAATTTACTTAATCTAATTAAATAAAAGTCTAGCTCATTTCTTAATGTTCTTATGGGCTTCTAATTAACAATTAATTAAAGTAAGCCTAACATTCAATCATAGGCTTTAAAACCTTTATTTGTATTTCTTACTTTGCTTAATAATCTTTCTAGAAGTCAAATGAAAAATCTAATTGGACTTATATAATTTAAGCTCTAATAAGCCCAGAATTGATTTAATCTCATTATAATTAATTCTAGTTTATTAACTAAATATCATTCCACTAAAGACAATTAGTTGAACTCTTGAATTACTAAATATTATAAAAACACATGTTTCAAATAAGATGTCCAATTACAAACTCTAATATGAACCATATTATAGCCATCCGCACAATAAAGCTTAAAATTACCATTTTGCCCTTATTTTGGCTTTTTCTTCTAAATCTCCCATTTTACTCTATATGGTAACACATAAGATCTTATATTGGTGTTAAGACTTGATGTGTAGCTAGTCTATCAAACTACTAGTGCCAGTTTAATCACCAATTTCTGTAAAACATCTAGAAGTGATGATATCATTATAAACTCTTTATTTGAGTAAATGTTCCCTAATACGTGTTTCAATTAATAATTCCAACATGTAAATACTAGATTGATACTTTGTAAAAATCCATTTTGATCATATAAAAAAACATAATGAAACACTTATGAGTTCATCACTTATCAAGATTGTGGTCCATAATAAATGAATACTTAAGTTATATGTTTTAATATTAAAGTAATGACTACTTTATTTTTGAAAACATACTTCATTCCAGATTCATTTAATAGTGCCATTATCGGTAGTCAACTACTATCAAAATATGAAACTTATCATTCTCTTGAAGTAAACTCTTTTACTTACTCGAAGATAAATTGCAATATTACAGTCTAAATCATAATCAAACGACCAATTTGATTATTCAACTGTGAATCAATTATTTTAGATTCTAATAATATACATGTTTCCCATACATCTCTATGTATGGGAAACTTGGTACCTAATGACTAGCTATATAATGCTCATACAAATAAAACCAAACTCTTTTGTTTTATTAATAATAAATATTTTCATTACAAAAGTAGCTGGAAGAAAATTAAGTTATAAGTAAATACACTTATTTTCCACGACACTATATTTACATAACTCCAATAATATCAATTTCTCCCACACTTAGCTTTTGACCAACCTTGGGCAAAACAACAAAATTAAGATCACAAACCTAAAAAATCTTACTCATTTTCCATATTTTGTAAGAATAGATAATCATAGGTAAAGATAAATGACTTTCAAAACATATAGTAATAACTCAATACTCAAAGCTTCTACTCACGATCAATCGACATTCATCACTCTTAAAAACTGAGTAATTTGGAGGTAGACTTGGACAAACATTGTTTAAATAAGATATTTCCATGGATACACTAAAATACCATTCATGATGTTGGGTCCCAATTTCTTTTTCCTAGTAACTAAGCTTACTTGTGTTATTTTATTTTGAGGTTAGATTGATATTTCCTTTTAGTTAGAATAATCTGGGGTTTAGTGCTTAATAAATGAATAAATTGAAGGGTTTTAGTCAAAATTAGAATTTTGATGAATTGCTAGAATTAAAAAGCATACAATGGTGTAGGGGTAATTTCGAAAATTTGTTTAGGTTTTTAAGGCTTAAGGCTTATAAGGAGGGGGCATTATAGTCTTTTCTTTAAGGTTAAATTAAAATGAAAGAAAGAAAGGAAGATGTAGTGGCCGTATGAAATGAAGAAGAAGCAACTTTCTTTACCTAAGTCTTTTAAAAGACTTACGAAAATTTCAAGGAAAGGAAGGGAATTATGAAACGACGTAGTTTTGAGCTTAGGTTATTGAGTTAGAAAGTTTGTTTCCTAAGGCATTTCACTGAAATCACCACAGAGAGGAGACTTACAAAATTTTATAAGAGAAAGAGAGGAGAGTGACTTCGGTTGAAGAAGAAGAAGAAGAAGAAGAAGAAGAGAAGTAAGTGCTTAGGTTTTTATGCTTTAGAAAGGAGGGTTTAAGGGTTTGTTTCAAGAAGAAAGTGGAAAGGAAGAGTTTAATCCTTCATTGGAGGCAAAAGAAGAAATTCGTGGGTTTCATATAGGTAAGGATTTTTGAAATTCTTTGCTTAATTTAGATCGGTTGTAGTTCGAATAGGTCCGTAAAGGCATGGGTAAGGTTAGAGAGGATCGAATTCATGTTTCCCTTTCCTTAGAAATTCCAATTTTGCTATCTCTTATTCTTATGGGATCTTTATGCTTAATGAAGGTGAAGTGAGGCAAATTGAGGAAGAAGGAAGACCAATTGGCCAATCTCAAAGCTAAGGAATTAAGGTGGGTGATTTCTTAATAATTGAGATAATAGGCATATTAAAGTTTTTATAATAAATACAAATTAATGCTTTCCAATGACTTATAATTTTTGTATGAATTACTCTTTGTGATGTTTTTCACTTGTATGTGATGTTCTTTGATTATGAATTTATGTTGGAATCATTTGTCTATTGGTTTGTTAAATGAAAAAGATGAGAATTTGTGATTTCTGAAAAAGATTGCCATTTTGGCAAATTCTGTGAAAATAAATTTTGTAAAGCCCAATTGAGACCACTGGTTACAACTTGTGTGAATTATGTGCTTTCTTTGGGTTTGTGGCGGTCCCATAAGAGTCAGGTGCACCTGTCTACCCATAGGCTTCTCCCGCCTACCCGTTAGTGGCATTGGAGTTCCTCACGGACTCCCATAAGTCACGGCTACTTATGACCGCTTCGCGGGAATGTGTAGTACGTTCCGTTTCGGATCCACCCGAACCACTTTGTTTGTGATTTTGTAAAATGTTAGGTTGTTTTGTGATGTGTTAAGTTTGTCAATTATTTGATGTGATAAGTTCTGTGAAGAGTTTTGAAAAGTGAAAAATGCTTTTATCAATGTGACATTGTTTTGAAAATGAATGAATGAATAAAGGTTTTTGCTTATTTCTCGTTTATTAAGTTATTACCCACAGAGCCGTCGAGCTCACCCCCCCATTTTTCCCTCCACAGGTGACGAGCGAGAAACCGAGCAACCGCATCGAGATTGAGGCATACTCCGATTCATTTTGTTTTTGAAGTCCTGTTTTCAGAAAACAAACCTTTAGCTAGCCTTTTGGACAATGTGTTCTTTGTACTTTAATTTTTGTTATTTTGGATGTAATCGGGCTAGATGCCCTCTGAAGCTTTGTATTGACTTATTTCCATGTAAATATAAAGGTTTTGAAGTTTAAATGTATTTTGTATATGGTTTCTAAGAATGTATGGTTGTATGGTTAAACTTGACAAAAAGAAAGAGTAAAGTGATATTACTTTATGTTTTGGAAACAATTAGAATTCTAGAGTGTGCTACTGCCTTTGAAGTATATTTGTTTTTGGTTGCGTTGTGAAAGTTTGGAAGATTGAGTTTTATGCAGGTAATGGAGAGAAAATTGAAGATTTTACTTAGAGCACTTTTAGGGGAGGTGCTGTCTAATTTTCCTTAAAATGGGCATAAACTTGATTTGTGGTTTAGACCTCCTTAGGGCTTGAATTGAATTGAGATGCTTTCTTGAAGATTGTAGTACTTGTTGAGAGCTTTCAAATTATATAGAATTTGTCCCATTTGGACTTAAGATGAAGAAGATATAAGGTTTGAAAGTTTTCAGTTACTGTTCATTTGGGTACAATTACTGTTCCATTGGTTTTTATATAGGCAGTAACTTTGGGAGTGTTTCTACCTCTTTAAATGATTGAATTGATTTTTTCTCCCTTCATGAAACTTGTAGATCATCTTTCTATCTTTCCAAAGATGTATAATATGCAATTTTTGGAGTTAGGAGCAAAAGGTTATAAGGTTAGAAAGATTGCAGGTACTGTTCATTTGGTCAATTACACTGTTCCATTGGTTTTTATACAGGCAGTAATTTTGATAGTGTTTTTACCTCTCTAAATAACTGAATTGATTTTTTCTCCCTTCATGAAAGCTGTAAATAACCTTTTTATCTTTCCAATGAGGTAAAATGTGACATTTTTAGACTTATGTGTTAAAAGATATGAATTTTCAAACTTCTGGTATAGTGTTGGACTTTTTCAATTATAACAGAATCTTTGAAACAACTTTTGACCCCTTTCAAGGCCAAACTAGTTTTTCAATCCTCATGAAAGTTGTAGAGCTTCCTTTTACCTTTTTATTGATACTAAATTTGCGAGTTTTGGGGTTCGGCATGAAGAGTTATGAATTTTCAAAAATTTTAGGTGTAATGTTTGGTTTCCAAAGAAAAAAATCATATGTATACATATATATATGAAATTTCGGACTCGCCGGTGCCTTTGCGAGGGCGAGCGCTCACAAGGGTGAGCTTCTCGCCTTACGAGGGCCTCGCCCCCGTGAGCAGCTTGCGACCACGACCGCGAGCGGTCCGCGAGCACGAGGCGACGCCGTTTGTGCGTTTTTGATTTTCTTTCATTTTCTTATTTTTTTTTCTTTTTTCCAAATTAAACCTCCTCTCACTCTTTTGCTTGTAACTTTTTCGTTTGGCCTCCGATTCACTCGATTTTTAAAGCATTGGTTTTCTAAGAAAAATTTATACCCCCTCATGTAAAAATTTAGAATTTTTGGGATTAAGTTGAATTTCTCGGATTTATCAAAAAGAGACAATTAGACGGAAAATGGGAACACACTTCCGTATTTTGGGATTTTCTTAATCTAGAGAGATCCGATTGAGGTCTTTTTGATGCTTATTAACTCAGAGACATGGAATTTCATTTTAGCTTAGAAATCAGAATTAATTATGGGCCCTAAGTAGATTAATTTTTATTGGAGGATTACTAGGATGAATATCTCGAGATTTGTTCGGATGACATTAAAATCAGTCTGTTTTGAGTTTAAGTTCGTGGTAAGAAATCTTCCCTCGTAGGATGCGTCAAGATGTCACGCAGGTTGTCGGGCACGTGTCTCACCGAGGAGGGGTTCCAACATTATGCCTAAAATATCACTTAAAACAATAAGAAGTTAGTGATGTTACGCTTTCATTTAATTACTTATAATTTCATTCAAATGAAATATTAAGTGGTTTAAATAAAAAGATATAAATATTTTGTAATTTAATATTTGATAAATTAATACCTTTATTATATCATAATTATATGTTGTTATAATTTAAAGTTGTGACATGATATATATATTAAAAAGAAAAAAGGTGAAAATTTTATAAATTTTATGAAATTTGGTATGCTTATAACACTCTAAGAATGAAAAATATTTAAAATAAAACTTATATAAAGGTTTCGAGTAAGGAATTTGTAACATCCCATCCCCATATTAAGAGTTGTGACCCGAAATTTCAGTTCATGCGAGCTCAAAGAGAAATTGAGACTAAGGAATGCAATTTTCTTGCTCATGCATCATGTTAGCATATATGTACAAAAATACGTAATGTTTCGGATAAAAAGTGTACATGCATTCATTGAAAACTTTCGGGTATAATTGATATTAGATGTGATTTTATTGAAAATAAGGAGTAGAAAGAGTAGAAAGAGTGATCTTGGTAAGAGTTGTGATAAGGAAAGATTTAGAGACAAGATTGGTAGTAATCTGAAAAATATTCACTGAATATGCTTCAGTCTTTTAGCCACAGCGTTTTCTCTAGTAATCCAAACGAGATGATTCTTGATTTGAATTAAACTAGAGATATATGGCTACATTTTGTATGAAGACATCGAATTTCAATTCTGTGTCTAAGAGTCCCAAATATTTTCATGAAGTGAAGAATTAGGTGTAGTGTGGGTGTGTGAATGAAAAATTTGTCTTCGAACTTTAGGGGCAAATTTGGGATTGATAAAGATGGATTGTGACAAAATTTCCTTCTGGAAAGCTATAGATAATTCTTTTATCTTTCTAACGGTATAAAGTTTGTAAAGTTTCGATATCAGAGTTGAAAGATACAAGAATTACAAGTTATGAGGTTTCTTTGTCTACTTTTCATCGTCTCAGTTGACTTTTTGCGTCTCAGTTTGACCGTCTGAGTTACTGTTCATCGTCTCAGTTACTGTTCATTGTCTCATTTACTATATATTGCTACCTTCTGATCCATTTTCTACCCTTAAAATGATAGAATTGGCCTTTGAGGTCTTCACAAAAGTTTTAGATCTAGAAGTCCTCTTTCCAATAGTCTAAAAAGGAAGTCAATCGGACATCTGTAGCAAAAGTTATAGCATTCGCACTGAGACATGTACAGACGCAAAAAGCAGACGACAGAAAAATGAGACGATACTGAATGTAGAAGATAGAATTGGCCTTTCAGTTCTTCATAAGAGTTGTATCTCTTGAAATTATCTTTCCATCCATATAAAGAAATCCTTAATCCAATATCTGTACGGAAAGTTATAGCAATTTTCCCAATCTGTATCGTCTGATGATGTCATCAACGTCTTAAAATGACATCATCATCGTCTGCTTTTGTTTTTGACCCCACATATGAAAGATTTGGCCTTTGATACCTTCATGAAAGTTGTAGCTCTTCATGTCACTTTCGAACCATTCAAATAACACCTCAATCAGACATTTCTACAGAAAGTTATAGCTGTTTTCCCAAAACAGGTTCAGTACAATTGAGGTCATAAACAAGGTTGCTTCTTTTGACCATAACCTCTTCTCTAGACCTCCAAATAACTTGATTCTTGAACCATTGGATTCATAAGACCTTTATATTCATTTCCACCAAAAATCAAAGCTATCTGAAATGAATTGAGAAAGATCAAGTGGAAAAGGTGGGACGGGTACAGTGAGTGTGTTCTTAGAGGGTATGAGCTGGTGTTTTCCACTGAACATATTTCAGTATTTTGATGTTTTCTGAGTCAGTAGAGGTCGAAATGAGGGGATTTCTATTTCAAATTAAACTAGAGAAATAGATCTACAAGTTATATGAAGGAGCCAATAGGCAATTAAGCCTCTAAGATGTTCAACTTTTGGAGTGAAGTTACGTGTCGAGATCAATCTTGATTTAGTTTTGGTCCAAACGAAATACCTAACAGACTTAAGTATTTTTGAGATATTTTGAGATATAGAGCTCCGATCGATCTGATTCTTAAAGCAATAGATTCATAAGACATAGAGGAATATCTCTATAGAAGAAAATTTTGTTAAAGTACTTCATTTATCTGATCGAAATAAGAAGACAAGATGTCAGTTTTTTAAGGGAAATTTCAGAAGTTGACTTAAGTGTTAAGCTTTAAAGGCATGCAAGTAAGGGCTTTAGGGTCTTTTATCAATCATTAATGACCTGGCAATAAGAGTTGTCATTTAAGAAGAGTGGAGCACGACCCTTACAAGGAAAAAAGAGCAAAAGAATAAAAGAAGATGAGATGAGAGAGAGAGAGAGTCGTAGAGAAAGAAGAGAAGAGGGAAAGAAGAAGAGAGAAGAAAGAAGAAGAAAAAAATGAGAGAAACCAAGGTTTTCAAGGTCAAGTGCCACATTCATACGTTCCCAGAAATTGAAAGAAAATGCTATTTTGGAGCGTACTATGAGTAGACCTAGATGGTCTCACTTCATTGTTTGCCTTATGTGAATTATGTATACATTGATATCTGTATCATGAATGTGATTGATTGATCTGACTTATTGAAATGTTCAATATATGTGAATAAGGTAAACTAAGTGTTTTCAGATTGTGCATTGCATGCAAGAAAAAGAGTGAATGCTCAACTATATGTTGAATGCCGGACTACAGTCCGATGATAAGTGAATGTGATCGAATAAGTGCATGCAATGTAAGTGATGCATTCCATGGCATGAATGCATGAAATATAAAGGCGTTGTGACTTGAGTTGCCTGTATGAAGCGTTTCCACGTAGAGCTATGCTCCGTGATTATGTGATTCGACTAAGCCTACGGGCTGGAAATGTGATTCGACTAAGCCTACGGGCTGGAAATGTGATTCGACTAAGCCTACGGGCTGGAATTGTGATTCGACTAAGCCTACGGGCTGGAATTGTGATTCGACTAAGCCTACGGGCTGGTACTCTGTATATGTGAAGAGGCACTCAGTCACAACAATAAGAAGGAATATGAGTCTCATACAAGTGACATATGCATCATATGAACGCTTAAATGATATTGAATGTGATATTGAATTCGGTATATATATATATACCGAATTTTGATTGATAGAGTGCGTAGCACACCACCCTCATGGGGCGCGGTCTCGGATATCACCATCGATATTAGTTTCGGGTCTTACGGGAGTGGGGTACTACAAACCGGGAATGCCATGTATGCATGTACAGTTATTTCATGTGCACAAAATTCACTGTGTACCAATACTAGTATGCATGAACAGTCCCAATGAAGCCCAATCACTCTCATCCTATGCCAAATTACTATTCTACCCTTCCCGTTGAGGGTGGGATGTTACATTACGCTCATCTTTGAACAACCTACCTCACTCATCTCTGAACAACCTATCAATTAATACCGAAGCATCCTGAGTCTAAGGGACGTTTTATGACAATGGCTAGGTACTGAAGTAGTATTAGGATATTTTGAATTTTAGGGATATTCTATATCGATGGATAGGTATTAGAGTAGTATTGGGGGACCAAGAGAGATATCTAATTGATTACATTAAGAGTGAATACACTATAGTGAGGAAGATAGAATTTGGCTGGACCTACAATGAAGTTTTTGTACATTTGAAAAATAGTCTAATTTATATGATATTAACAATCTAAATTTGACTATGGACTCACTATAAACATATGATAAGGTACAATATTTTCATTACCAATAGCAATTACCCTTTTAATTTGCAAACAATACTTTCGTTGCCAATAACAATTACCTTTTTAATTTGCAAAAGCAAAGACATCATAAAGCTCTGCAACCATTTAACATGACAAACATTCACAAATTCAACTTCTGTGCTTAGATTAATCATCAAATATTGATTAGTATGTAATCAATCGAACACCACTTGGTCGAGAAATGCAACACCAAAATATATTCCTATTCAAAGTGAAATTGAAGATACAATAAATGAATCATCAGAAATGTATCTCAACTGATGCATATTGTCCTCTGATAGTTATGCTTATCAATAAGAAGTACCTTTCCTCCAAAGCTGTGTCAAATTATAACTCATAATGTTATTCTAAGTTTTCCCACCTATTCATAAATATATAAAGAGGAAATGATATATCTGGAAATTGTAGAAAGTTCAAAATTCACCTTATCTATTGTAGGAATGTATGTGACTTCTTAACATTAGGTTCAGAAGAAAGAAAACCATTAAATTGACGACATTTAACTTGTTCTCTCCAAGTATTTCAGTAGCCCTTCAATATCATAAGAAGTTAACTACAAAATTTAAAACAAGAATAAAAAGGAAAAACTAAAGGCATAACATATTCAAGCTACTAATCCTTATGATGCTAAGGGGTTCAAGAATTATACATTGCCTCATCAAATAAAGAACAACTTTAAAAAGCGTTGAACAATAAATATTCACTCCAAAAATATCAGAGTAATGCAATCATAACAACCACAAGATATGCAACTAAAGAATATTGTTCATGTAAGTCATGAGTTGGTTTGCTATGTTCAAGCGAGCAATTCCTAAATAATATAAGCAAATGATACATGTCAATCATATCTATGTAATCCCATCATTGTCATGACAAAATGCACATAGTATTTTTTCATAGAGTCGTCTTATCTCTCTAGTATGAAATAATGTGACACTATTAGACATAATACTTTTTTTTACCTTGGTGGTGGCGTTGATCCTCAGTTCTTATGAGATGGTGGATGATGTGATTTTAATAGCAGACGTGGAGGTGGTGGTGACGATATATGAACAACAATCATTCCACACATATTAGGGATACATGAACAACAATATTTTAGGTGGTGGTGGTGTAGCACCCCCTCACCGTAGGGTACATATCGGGACCCCCGAAGGTCGCACCGACACGTATCCCACGATAAAGGTGCACTATCAGAAAATTTCGTTAATAATCCACATGACATCGCAATAAATAAAACCGCAATATAACAGAAACCACTAAATTTAAACCATTAAAATCAATTTGATACAGTCATCCAATAGCAGAATAGACAGGTCTATCAGTCCCCTAAACAAAACTCAAAAAGGAAACTGATACAAA
>JANITW010000009.1:5704664-5719698 GCA_027564335.1 Erythroxylum williamsii
TTATTAAGTTTTTACCCACGGAGCCGTCGAGCTCACCCCCCATTTTCCCCTCCACAGGTCATGAGCGAGAAACCGAGTCACCGCATCGGGAATGAGGCTTACTCCGATGCAAGTTTTGTTTTTGAAATCATGTTTTAGAAACCAAAGCTTTAGATAGCATTTTGGAATGTATTTTGTATTTTGTTCCTTGGAACTATGATGTAATTGGGCTAAAATGCCCTCTAAAGCTTTGTAATGACTTTGAATTTCATGTAAATGAAAGCTTGTTGGCTTTTAATTGTAATTTATGTAATGTACTCATGTTTTATACATATGCATCATTGGGTAGCTATAGTTGATAAAAAGAGTGGATTGGGATTGTGTTGATTTATATGTTGGAATGGAATAGATAGCTAGGAGTGCGGATTGTTGCCTTTGAACTATGTTTGGAGATACTTTAGAATTGAAACATGTTGAATGAGGTTGAATCTTGAGTTTTATGCAGGTGATGGAGCTAGGATTGAAGTTTGGTTAGTTGTATGTTTAAGGGAGATTCTGTCAAAATTTTTGTAAAATCTGACATAAACTTCACTTGGGATTTAGACTCTCTTAGGATTTGATTTGGATCGGGAAGTCTTCGTGGAATTTGTAGTAGAAGTTCATAGCTTTCTAATGACATATCGTTTGTCTCATTTGGACTTAGGGTTAAAAAGTTATGAGGTTAAGAACTCAATCAGTCACTGTTCATTTGGTTAGGTTACTGTTTCATTGAACTTTTGATGAGCAGTGCTTTGAGTGGCTATTTAAATTGTTAAATGATGAAATTAACTTTTGCATCCTTCATGAATGTTGTAGAGCATCTTGTTATCTTTCCAATGAGGTATAATAGGTAATTTTTAGAATTTGGAGCAAGAAGTTATGGGAATTGGAAGATAACGACTTAAATCATGCTTGCTGTTCATATAGTTTATGAAGTTATGATGACCTTGATGAAAAATGATTGAAAACAATGGTTTGATGAACCAATTGAGTTGGAAATTATGAAGTTGGTAAGTTGAACTTGGAGTATGAGATGTTTAGGTTTTGGATTGAGACAATTTGGAAGTATATAATAGGGTATGAAGCTAGGTTGAAGATTGGAGTTCAATGGAAGAAGGTTTGAAGTTTTGGGATTTAGCGTGTCCGTTAAACGGACATGAATGTCCGTTAAACGGACAGCCTCGGGTGTAAAAACACCCCTTCCCTTGCTCGTGTCCGTTAAACGGACTTGCATGTCCGTTTAACGGACATTCGGGAACCATTCGGTACCATTTCACCCGTACCTGTCCGTTAAACGGACATGGCTGTCCGTTTAACGGACAGCTACGGGAAAGATGAGGGTTTTTCGAATTTTTAGAGGCCGATTCTCGTTTTGCGGTCTTCATGAAAGTTGTAGATCTGGATGTCTTCTTTCAAATGGTGCAAAAACGAAAGAACTCCGATATATATATCAAAAGTTATGGTGATCGCGCCAAAAGAGTTTCAAACCGATTTTGGATGTGAACATACTTGACTCTTTTGGGCATAATTCCCTCATCCGACCTCCAATTGAGGTGAGGTTTGAACCATTAGATTCCTAAGACATATACCTTCCTCTCCACAAACTTTTGTGCCATTTGGAGTTAAATTGAAAAAGTTTGCATTAAAACAAGTGAGAGGTCGGTTTGGAGATCATAATTGGAGTATGAACTATGTTAGGCTTTTTGAGCATAACTTGAGTTATACAACTCCATTTGAGGTGATTCTTGTTGCAAAACGAACTTGAGGCATAGAGCTACATCTTATATGAAGAAGTCAACTTGTGTTTTTGATGTTTTAATAGTGTGCGCTCGCCACGAATGTTGAGGTACAGCTTAGGACCCTGCAAGGTTTTAAGCACAAGGTTCAGGATTTTGCAGTTTTAGTGCCAAAGCAAGTCTATTTTTGTGGTGAGGAATCCCTCCCTCGTGGTATGCGTGTCCGGACGTCACGTAGGACGTGGGACGTGCGATCCACCGGGGAGGGGTTCCAACAACATCATTAGGATGGCCCACCTATAGAGAAAGCTAAAGGAACTAAATACTCTAATTCATAATGTAGTGATAGTGCATCAAGCTTTGGATATTCTCTCTCCAGAGTTTGGTATGCTATTCACTTCTTATATTTCCCAAGATAAGACTTGGGAAATCAATGCCTTGATTTCCTGATGTGTTATAGAGGAGGAGAAACTGAAGAATACTCCTTATATAGCTTTGTTTGCATCCAAAAGCAAAGGGAAAGGCAAGACCCAAAAGTTCAAAGGTAAGAAGCCCAAACTCTCTCCATATTTACAGACTGGTTAGTTTAGTATTGCAAAGGTTCCACAAGATTTAAAGAATATATGGTGCTTCTTCTGTAACAAGAAGGGTCTAGAAATATAAAGTCTAGAAATTCAAACAGGAATTGTTAGGTAACACCTTGGCTTATATGTTTCATGAATCCAATATTGCTATAGCCACATCTAGTTCTCGGTGGCTAGATAGTGGAGCATCTAATCATATTGCTTCTATAATACAGGGGTTCAAATTTAGGAGAAAGCTAACTAAAGAGTAGGAGAAACTAATGGTTAGCAATAATGAAGAAGTTAGCGTTTTGTATGTAGGGGGTATGTTTAGGCCTCGATACGAGTTTGTACTTGTATTGATGACACATTTTATATATTGTCTTTTCGACAGAATCTTATCTCTGTTTTAGTGTTAGACAAAGAAGGTTATCATTTTGTCATTCATACTTCAGTTATAAATTTATCTTTCAATGCAAAACATATTGTAACTGCCTTCTTGTCATATAGATTATATAAAATGTGTCTTACCCCTCATGAAATGTATTATTCTTCATATATTACTAAACCTAGTACTCGAAAGAGATCTTTAATAAAGGAAACATCATACATGATATGGTATAAATGCTTAGGCAACATTTCCAGAGATAAGAGTTGAGAAATTGATACAGGAAAACATTCTCCCAAATCTAGATCTTGATGATATGGAAACATGTGTTGACTATTACAGAAGTAAGTTGAACAAAATAAAGAAAAAAAACTCAAACTTCTAGTTTGTTGGAGATTATATTACAGATATCAGCGGACCCTATATAGCTACGTTGTATAATTCTAGATATTTTCTAACATTTATTGATGATTACTCCCATTACAGTTATGTGTTCTTGCTCAAAGAAAAGTCTAAATTTCTTGATAAATTCAAGATATTTAAGACCGAAAGTTACGAACCAAATAGAAAAATCCATCAAGATTGTTAGATATAACTGTAGAGGAGAGTATTGTGGCAAACATTGTGCTTTAGGATAAGAAAAGGATCTGTTTGCCATATATGTGGAATTGGTTGGAATAGTGACTCAGTTCACTATGTTGGGTAATCTTGAGCAAAATGTGTGGTCGAAAAGCGTAATCACACCCTAAAGGACATGATGAGATCAATGGAGAGCAGGACTAACCTACCTTTGGGGTGAAGCCATAAAGATGGCATTGTATTTATTAAACAGATTCTCGAGCAAGTTAGTGCCAAAGATGCATTTTGAGATCTAGACAGTGTAGAAGCCTAGCCTTTCAAACAATCGTTTATAAGACTGCCCTGCTAAATTACACTTATATAATCCTTATGAAAGCAAATTGCACACTTGTTTTACTCGTTGCTATTTAGTTGGATATCTCGATCATTTTAAAGGCTACAAATTTTATTTTAAAGAAGGGGGCTAAAATAGTTAAATCACAAATAACCAAATTTTTGGAATATGGTGTCTGTGATGATGGTGGCCCCCTCACCTTTTAGATAATAGTAGGACGGATACTACAGTTATATCATGTCTACCGCTTATACAGTCAGATCCTGTAGATCAAGGTGTTAGTACCATGCTTGTACAGGAATAGAAACTCATACATGAACAGATAAAGGTTCTTGGGACACAAGATCCAATGCATTCACGAAGATCCACTAGAGTGAGACTACATACTATTCCATCTAATTACATGTTCTATTTGGGTGAACAAGACTATAATATTAGACATATTATGGATCCAATTACTTTTATAAAAGTTATTTTCGTACCTTATGCAGATTTGTGATATGATGCCATAAAGGACGAGATGCAATCCATTAAGTATAATAAGGTATGGGAGTTAGTTGATTTGCCTCAATATTATAAACTCATCTATTGTAAATGGTTGTTTAAGACCAAGAAGGACACTCAGGGTAAAGTTAAACGGTTTAAGGCTTTAATGTTACCTTCTCTCTCGTATCCTCTAAGGATGCATTCAGAGTGATTATAGAAATAGTATCTCATTATGATATGGAGCTACGTCAAATGGATGTCAAGACCACTTTCCTAAATGGGGACCTTTATGAAGAGGTTTATATGGATCAACCTGAAGGATTTTAAGATCAAGGGGAGACTAACAAGGTTTGCAAATTGAGAAAATCAATATACAGTTTGAAACAAGCTTCCAGACAGTAGTATCTAAAGTTTGATGAGGTTTTAGCCTCTTGGCTTCATGGACAACAAAGTTGAAAGAAGCTTGTCTTACAAGATCAACGGGATAAAAGGTATCTTCCTATTGTTGTATGCAGATGATATCTTGCTCGTGTCTAATAACTTGACCATATTACATAAGGTTAAGCAACTTTTAGCCAAGCATCTTGATATGAAGGATCTTGGTGAAGCATCTTTTGTCCTAGGTATTTAGATTCATGAAGACAGATCTCAACACTCTTTAGACCTCTCACAGATTACATACATTGAGCATGTGTTACAAAGGTTTAATATGGCCACCTGTAAACATGTCGTAGCACGTATCTGTCATTGTGAGAGATTATCTTTGGCACAGTATCCAAAGAATGAAGAAGAGAGAGAGGCTATGAAGACTGTTCCATATTTTAGTGTTATTGGTAACTTGATGTATTCCAAGGTGTACATTAGGTTGGACATTGCATTTGCTATTAGACTTGTAATATTCCATCACCGATGGGAAGGGCATATTGGTAAATTTGGATGGGCTAGTAGGTCACATTGCATATTTTTGATTTGTTCATTCATTTGGCCTCTAATTTTAGAGGAATGAGACATTTTGCACATGCACTTATATGTACATGCCTTCATGACATTTCCCGGCATTCATGTGTGAATTTGAAATGTTTGTGAATTATGAAATAATTATGTCTAAAAATCTGAATTGAAATGTTCTAGGAGTGATTCTCGGTTGTTAGTGACCTTTAGAAATTTTATGGAAATTTAATGGCAATGGAAAAAATTAGATACATGATTTTAGGAATTTTAATATGTTGAGCCATTAGAATTTGGGGACAAATTTGACTAGAAATGAGTTTGGAAAGAGAAAGAGATTTAAGAGAATTTGAAGAAAAGAAGAATACTATGCCTTGAGCCCTAGAACCATTGTTAAGAGAGAGCAACCCTTTAAATGCCTTAGGTTTTAAATTTCCCCTTTGAAAGTTGCGAAAATCAGTTGGGCTGTAAATTTGTTCCCTTCACCTAGGGCATGTTTTCCTCTTCTCTCTTTGTTGATTTTCGATCCTCTCTACACGATCCTTGCTTGTCCACTTGCTTGTTCCTTCCTTGTTGTTAAGACCAACCTTAATCCTTGAAAAGATGAAGATTGTTGAGGTTTTGAGAGAGAGTTGTAGATGTTAAAGAGGTTAGAGAAGTTTCGGGAGTTTTGAAGAGTGGAAGCTTGATTTAGTAAGTAAATTGGTTATATGTTGTTTATTAGTTAGTTAGATGCATTTATGATGTTTAATGTGAAAGATTGGGGTAGTTGAGAGTGAGTTGTGGTTGATTTTAGAACTGAAAAAGGTGAAAATGGTCAGAGAAGACGAACAGGAACCCGCACGTCGCAACGTGTGTGAGGGCCTCGTCACGACGAGCGGTTAATTACTCATCGTGACGAGCGGTTAATTACTCATCGCGACGAGCGGTTAAATCCACGTCGCGGCGAACGGTTAGACGCCGCAGCGACCGACCTCGTGTTGTCCCGACGTGCATCCTTTGGCCGCGGCGAAGCTGATTTTTTAAACTGATTTATTTTAGTTTTTGGGTCATAACTGATGATGTAGGCCTCCAATTGAAGTGATTCTTAATTCTTTATGAACTAGAGAAAGAGGTCTACAATTAAGGTGAAGTAAGAAAGTTTGAATTCAGGTTTTAAGATCTCAAATCTTGAAAGAAAATTGAGTATAGATTTTTAATTCGGCCTAATAATTGTTTCTTGATACTTGGAGTATAATTTGGAGACTTATGAAATCAATGACATGCTTTTGGAGTCTACAATGGATGATATGGATCTAGTAAATAGTAATTTGGCTTTGAGGTCTTTCTTGAGAATTTAAGGGTATTGTCTAAATGTGATAGTGTATATAGAATGAAAAGTTGGTTTTAAGGCAAAAGATAATGAAATTGGGACATAGCGCCAGAAATGTCACGAATATGCATTGTACATTTTTGCATTTCAGCATGTGCATTTGTGAACCTTTCTGATTGTGAATTTAGTAATGTGGGATTGCTTTGACTGTTATAGAGGCACCGTTGGGACGACATTCCACGGATATTGCTGGGACTTCCAGGCAGTAGCTCGGAAGTTACAGGTGAATAACCTAGTTAGTTCCTCAATCTTTGATTGTTAAATGTTCTGTGCTTAGAATTTGGGGGAAATAATGATGGGTATATGTGAATTGTTATGTTTGAAATCTCAGACCGAAGGTCCGAGGGATTGAGTGTTTTGATATGTAATTGTAGCTGTTTGTGAATGCTTCAATGTGATAAATTGTGAATTATGGTAGTGTGAAATTTAGAATGATATGACCGTTTTCGATAAATTGA
This sequence comes from Erythroxylum williamsii, assembly GCA_027564335.1. NCBI lineage: Eukaryota > Viridiplantae > Streptophyta > Magnoliopsida > Malpighiales > Erythroxylaceae > Erythroxylum > Erythroxylum williamsii. The sequence goes on from JANITW010000009.1 coordinate 5,711,547, forward strand.
ATCTGATTGCATTGTGATATATGAATTCCATGAATTATTGTTTATAACGGTTATGACTGGAGCTGCCACCGAGAGCTACAAGCTCGATTACTGGAAAAAAGAGAAAGAGAATAGTGCATACCCAGAGGGCTCTCCTATTCCTCCGACGCGTGGGAAGTAGTGCATACCCAGAGGGCTCTCCTACCCCTAAGACACGTTTAACGCTTAATACGCCTAAACAGGGACAGTACAGAGCTATAAGCTCAATGTTAATGCGCCCATTTTGGGACAGTTTAGAGCCTAAGGCTCAACGTTTAATGCGCCCGAAAAGGGACAGTACAGAGCTATAAGCTCAATGTTAATGCGCCTATACTGGGACAGTTAGAGCTGCATGCTCACCGATCAATGCGCCCAAATTGGGACAGTACAGGCGCTCAGTCACAACTCATAATAAAAATGGAAATTAATGAGAAAATGTTATGTGTCAACTATAATGCGTATTGATTGATTTGTGAATTGGGAAAAAGGGTTTAATGCTTATAATTGTTTGATAACTGATTTGCAAAATTTCTGAGTTCTGCTATTGTATGAGAATCTGTAAATTGGTTGAGATACGTTATTATGAAAATCTGTAAATTGCTATATGGTATTCTGAATGTGTTATTGTGATAATCTGTACGCTATTTGCGTAATGCATGAATTGAGTGAACCGTCGATGATGGTTTCTCATTGAGTTCGCAAACTCACCCAAAATTGCAGCTATTTTTCAGGATCGAGAGAGTAGACTCCTAGCTCTAGTGAGAAAGACTTTTCTTGCCGTGTGGATCTAGTTGGCAAGAGAAGTCATGGCACACAGGTCGGTCAGCTGGGATTGTTTTTAGGGATGACCTAGTTAGATTTTTGTATCAGTTTCCTTTTTGGAGTAATGTATATAGACAGTGGAAAACTGATAATTATGTAAATTTCTGCTTTGATGATATGAAATGAGAAAGCTTTTGGATTTTAAAATATAATGATTTTTATGCTACGGTTTTATAAGTATGATGCCATGAGAGTACTATAGAGACTGCACGTAGCTCTCCCTTATTGTAGAATATATATCGAGATGACCCCCGGGCGTCCCGGCGTGTACCCTACGGTAAGGGGGCGCTATAAGACTACTGGGTAAATGTCTAGCTAACCTAGGTATAGACCATCTGAATGTAGTTAAACAATTGTTAAGATACTTGAAGGGAACCAAGGATTATATGTTGACATACAAAAGGGTTAACAATCTAGACCTCATATGGTATACAGATTCCAATTTTGCTATATTTCCAGATGATAGAAAGTCCATTTCAAATTACATTTTCATATTAACAGATGGTGCAGTATCGTTGAAGAGGGTCAAGCAGACACTAATGACTTCCTCAACAATACATGCAGAGTTTGTAACATGTTGTGGGGCTGCTACATAAGCAGTTTGGCTTAGAAACTTCATTTCTGAATTGTCTGTCATTGACTCAGTAGCTAGACCCATTCAGTTATATTATGATAATCTTAGTGTTATGTTGTTTAGTAATAACAATAAGAACATCACAAGGTTTAAGCATTTGGAGGTCATATAATTGACTATAAAGGAGTTAATATAGAATGGTAACATTGAGGTGGAGCCTTTAAGAATTGAGGAAATGTTAGCTTATCCTTTAACTAAAGGACTTCACCCACTTGTGTTTAAAAGACATATATTCAACATGGGTGTATTGAACTCCTTAGATATTGTTAGTTAGGGATTATTATGTTTGTTCCTTATATATGTAAACATTTTGATGTATTATGATAGTGTAGTTGTTAATTAATAAAGATGATCATCTTTTTATCCTTAGTAATATTTTTCATTATACATTGTCATAATACATGTGAAAGTCCTAAGGTTTGTGTTGATCTTAAGCATTTTAAATGTCACTGGGCATATATTCATATTAACCTTGAGCCTATGTCATTAGGGCGCATATAGTTTAATAAGAATATCCATAGATTTTAACATGACATAGGGGGATATAAGTGTTTAATCCTATAAAAGTTTTTTCTAATGCAGTTTAGTGTTTGGTGAGAGAAAACAAGATTTCTCTAGTGTAGTTTCGCATAAAGATTAGAGAAATCGAGACCAACAACAAGAAAGATGATACATATCGTATCATACATGTATTATCTGAGTTTGTCACACTCTATTTTCTCATTCATATTAGTGAGGGATTAGATATGCGTGATTATATTAAATATGTGTCACACGTGACACGAGTGTTCGATATCTTCCAATATTGAAAGTCTTAGAGGACGGAATGATAGATTTTTGTTATCTTTGGATCAAATGTTTTTGTTTTTGAACTTGATCGACCATACAGTAACATGGATTAATCGTATTTTAAACTGGTTTTAAAACTTGAGTCAATAACAGAATTGATTATTGTCCAAAGGGGAGAATTTTAGATATTTTTCCATTTGGTGGACAACGATTAATTGTATTTTTTAGTTTTTCAATTACTTATTGGTTAAGTTACGTAATTTGATTTGAATAAAGATAATAAAGTTGACCTAATAAATGATTTAGATTAATGAATTCAAATCTAAGAGAAAAATAGACCCCGATCATTGACCCATATTAGCATATAATGGGGAAGTTCGATATAGAAACTATATAAAGAGATTAAGGACTCCTATAATTGCTCAATTCATTCGTAAATGTAAAGTTACTCTGATTCATTTAAAAGCTCACGCTTTAAAAAAATTACTGAAAGATGTTGAACATGTCCCAGTGAGTAGATCCTGTGAAGGTGCCGGTAGATTCGAGCTAATTTCAGCCTCAAAGAGCTCTTCGAAATATTATCGAATCAAAATCAGATATTTTTGCATTTCTTCATTTACATGTGACCTGAGACGCATAACAGAGGCTTTCATTACGTGTTACATTAAATTCTATAAAAGAACATATAATAGTCATGTTAATATCAATATCAATTTCTAATGGATAAGTAAAACATGTAAAGCTTTTACAAGTGCTTTCCTTATTGCTACGTGCAAGTGAAATTTAGAATTTAGGGAGTTTTTTTATGTTGAATTGTTTTGTATAAATTAGGGATATTAATAAGACAAATAATTTGAATATGGTCTTATGTCATTTGAATATGATTGAAATGTTATTTATAAATTAATATAATATTTTTAATAATTAAATTAAAATATCGTTGTTTTAAAATTTTTGAATCATTAATATTTTCAAATTGATATTCACCTCAATTTTTAGACTTAAATTTAACTTAAAATCCAGTTAATATAAATTTAACTTATTAATTTTAAATTAAGCATATTTAAGAAAAGGAGACATAAATAAATCAGAGAAGACTCTTTCGTTCAACTCAATCAGGTCCTTTGGGGTTGACTGTTACTAAGGGGCCGCCTACTGAGTGTATGAGAAACAGCCGTCCCCGCGACTAGAACTAGTCTCCTTGGAAGGACACATTGAATTTTATTTAAAAGGTCGTCAACACCATCACTCACTCCCAACGCGTTTCGGTTTCCAATTGGCCAGTTCCTAGAACGCTTAACAGACGCTCCACCTATGCTTTGACTCGTTCGTCAGGAAACGAATTATATGCCCAACAGCTAAGAAACTTGAAAAATCTTAACCACGCAGGGAAAACCTGTCTGGTCTTCAAATTTACCTGGGCTGGGCATGGAATACCAAACAATTGGCTGCTTCCATCGACAAGTACAAAAGGCCAATAAGAGGCAAATGAATGTCTGCGCGGCGTCCATGTCTTTTTAACTTGAGCAGAGACATGTTCACATGTACCTTTTTCAGTCTGTAAAATAAAATGGGACATACAAAGGTGACTCCGACCAGTAAATCACAAACACACTCGTCACTCACTTTGTCTGCATCCGTTGCAGCTGGGCTCACACACATACTCATCACTCACTTTGTCTGCATCCCTTGTTGTTGGGCCCGCCACTCACAAGTACTGAGCAGCCAGAACCCCACCACGTTCCCGTTCCCGTCCGCTCCCTCTCATCTTGGAAGAAGAAAAGTATGTGAAGGGAGTTTTCTATTTAATGTTTGTTTTGTTTTACTGTTTAATTAATGTGATCGAGTTTGAACATTAAAAACTCTTCTAAAATTGGGGTCCCTAACTAGTTGCTACTGCTTCGTGTTGGACCTCAAAGATTCTAAATTGCTGCTGCTTCGTGTTCGACCTCAAGGATTCTAAGTAAACTAGCTCACGCAGACTTTTTATTTTAATGTTTTCATCTTAAAAGGTTTTAACTTTTCTTTCTTCAGTCACCACCACTAGCCTCCTTTCCTTTATTTGTCCAACAAGCCAAAAATTCATGGCTTTGTTAATGTACGAAGTGGTGAAAGAGAGTGAGGATGAAAGTTTGTGGTCCTCGCCACTTTTCACTTTTCCTGCTCTACTACCATAATTCCCACTTCCTTTTTATTTTTCATTTCTTCTATTAACTTCTCCACCCTTTTAAGGCCTCTCCAAGTTTCTATTCTCTTTTTTATTTAATTTTCACTCTCGGGTTTTTGTATACCAAATAAATGGATGGCAAAGGGAAGCAAAGTATGGCCATTGGAAGGGTGATTAAGAAGGAAGCTGATTATTGTGAGGAGTCATCTGATGATGATGGGTATGAGCAGCAGCAAAATGGGTCTCTAGAGGATGAGTTTGAGAGTTATAGGAAAAAGAGAGTCTTGAATAGTGGTGGTGGTGGTAGAAGGAAAGGTCCAGTGGGTGGTGTTGGGAATGGAGGATTGAGGTGTTGCCAAGCTGAGAGGTGTGCGGCTGATCTGAGTGATGCAAAACCTTACCACAGGAGGCACAGGGTGTGCGAACCCCACTCCAAAGCTCAAGTTGTGGTTGTGGCTGGCATCAGGCAACGCTTTTGCCAGCAATGCAGCAGGTTTCAATTGTTCCTTTTCTTTCTTATTCTTTGCTCATATGTGCAATTTGGCGTCTAAATAATCCATGCTTCAATGTTTGATTTCTCGTTTCCTCTTGGACCAAATAGGTATGACTGTGTACTTGCCTGGTATAGTTCTGGGTATACTTGCTTTGTATAGTTTTGGGTAATTACTATTTTCTGTAATTCAAGGTTGTTCTCGGTGGAGCTGATTCTATTAAAAGTTAGTCTTTCACACTGTCTGATTATGCTGGATGGCAGAGTAGAATAATGGATGGATATTTAACAGTCGAACCAATCTTGACAGATTTGAGTACAAGAGGCCTTGGTTGTCTTCGTTGATTGTTTATTCGAAACTTTCCACCTTCTGAATAATATTATAAACGCAAAACTGATGGCAACGTTATGCTAAAGTAAGATATGGTCTGTCAGTTTCAATTATGCACTGCTTGATTCTTCCTTCTTAATCTGGTGTCTTGGTGCTCTTGTATTTAAACCATTAGCTGTTCTTGATTTATGCTCCAAACTTCACTGGACATCATAATTTTTTGAATTCCTGTTTCTGACAAGGTTTGAACATCCTGTCTTGCGAAATTCGTGTTTAGCTAATTCCAACTAAAAATAAAATTATGCTAAGCACCTAAATTCCTGGCGGACATACACAGATTAACAGACTTTTCTCATCGTTGTAACGTTGATGTAGGTTCCATGAACTCTCGGAGTTTGATGAAAATAAAAGAAGTTGTCGCAGGCGTTTGGCTGGACACAACGAGCGACGAAGGAAAACCTCTGCTGAATCTCATCAAGAAGGCTCAAACCGCAAAGGTACAGGCTCTGAGCTGAAAGATGTGGTCTGTGGGCAAGTGGATGATAGGGGAAGGATTAAGATAACTATCCAAGAAAATGCAACTTACAAGCATTTTCAGATCAGATAAGTCCCATTGAACCTGAGCATGCTCGCTCTCTTCTGTCACCTGAAATAAATGGTATGACCTTGTCGTGTGTTGTGTCTGTTAAAGAGTGCCACTAGTTTGCAGATACATCTTTCAGAGTACTCTTACAGGTGCATCTCTTGACCCTTGATCATGTGTTCTGTCGCTCTATCGAACTTGTAAAGATCAATGCAGAACTTATATTTAGCTTGTATCCTCCGTTGTCTTTCCAAAAATAATTTGACAGGCAGAACTTATATTTAGCTTGTATCCTCCATTGTCTTTCCAAAATAATTTGACAGGTCACTGTTATCTTCTCAGATTATTCTTTATATGCTCACATTTTAGGTAAACAACCAAATATAGTCCATTTTTATCTTCTTCCAATCCAAATATTACTCTTCATTGCATTGAAATGGTGAAAGAATGCAGGGGATTTGCAGAAAATGACTGTTTTGGTTTTCAGTAGTGCATGTTTCTTTAGACAGAATGGTTGTTGAATCTCACTTAAACTAGAGTTATGATTCAACTAAAGAGATGAAAATCACAGGTGCAGGTTGAACATCCCTGTTATTAGTTCCGTTATAATACTGTCATAACAATATTAATGTATTGATTAGAATAATCATGATACATGCTCCTGTATATGGGCTGGACTAAATTGAGTTTAATTAAATTTCAACTCAAAAGAATTTAAAAATTTTATGTCCTTACCTAACCTGACCCATAAAGTTAACCTAATTTCAAACTAAAATTTGATTCATTATAAAATCTTTAAATTTTGACCTAACTGATATATTTATATCTTATAAAATTTTTAAAATTTATATAAAATATAATTGTGGCATATTAATATTGTTTGTCTGACTATATGAAATAACATCAAATTTGAATAAAAACATTTATTTGTCAGATAAAAAATAACCATAAACTTGTAAAATAAAAAATATAATTTCTTAAAAATCTATAATAAATATTAAATCAATTAAATAAATATATAATATATAATATATAATTATGAGAAGATTTAATGATGAATTATTTATTTCAATGTTAGCTAAGGTAAAGTTCTTTAATATAATCGTCACTTAAACAAGAATCATCATCTTTTATTGTAATAAATAATTAAAATTAATTCAAAAAAATAGCTGATAGGTGTAAATTATACTATATTTTGATAGATATTTAAGTTTGTTTTTGAGTCTTTCTTAGATGACTATCATGCATATAGGCTTAGAATTATGTTATTATTAGTGTTTTTTATATTCTAAGTGTTTGTATGGTTTTGAGCATGATTCGATCTTAATTTTATATTTCAAGAGGTGCTTTGTAGAACCCCACTCCCGTATGACCCGAACCCGACATCGATGGTGATATCTGAATCCGTACCCTGCGAGGGTGGCGTGCTACATCACTCAGTCAAAATTTAGTATAATTCTTTTTATATGAAAATATAAGCATACACTACCGGAAAATCATTAACATACATAATTACCGGTAAATACAGTGGCCACGAGGGCCCTTTTCATAAATACAATTTATTTCAGTCCGTTAACTTTACAAATTGACCTAACCATTAATACAAAAATTCATAATGATACAATTTTTTTCCAGACATTAATGCAGACGAGAACTGATTTCGACCACTTCTCTCACTCACAATTAGATGTTATACGCTCGTTACCTGACGGGGTATTCCTCTGGGTCTTGAAAAATAATTGCAAATTTTGGATGAGTTTTACGAACTCAGTGAGGTAACCATCATCGATGGTTCACTTAATTTATACAACACATCGATTCACATAACATATATTCACATTCTTGCATATTTGATCACATTTCACAATTTCACTCGAGCACAGACAATTTGACACATTTTATTCTATTAGACATACATAACCAATTGAATTTATACAACTCTCAAGCATAACAGAGTTGTTTCATAATTCACCTTCAGAAGTACCACATGATTGGTGCCACAGAAGTATAAGACATTTTGCCTTTCACCCAATCAAAATGATTAAATCAAATGCATATGACATGCGCATGTGACACTTTTCTAATTTATTTCGGTGTTGTGACCGAATGTCTGAACTGTCCCGATCAGGGCACATTAATCGTTGAGCATGAGGCTCTGAATCACAACTGTCCTAATATAAGCGCATTAATCGTTGAGCCTGAGGCTCTGAATCACTATGGGCTCAAGGCCCAAATACATTAAGCTTTTAGCTCTCGGTGGCTGCTCCGGTCACAACTGTCATTAACTGATCATGCATTCATGCATGGAATGCATATGT
>JANITW010000009.1:5741228-5752283 GCA_027564335.1 Erythroxylum williamsii
ATATAGATATATATATATACATATATATATATATATATACATATATATATATATCCTATTATATATATATTGAAATGATATTGATACAATTGTGATATTGATGATTCCAGACAACTGATTATCCGAGGAGTTCAACATTCAAGACTATATTGGGAATGTTTACTACGTGTATGTGAATGTAGGAAATAAATGCTCACTTGAATGTTAAATGTTGTACTTTGGTCCGACAAATATGATAAATGATTGTGTACATTGGATAAAATTGATATGCATGATCAGATAAAAAAGTGGTGACCTGAGTGACCAAAGCAAAAAAGGAGCTTAAAGCTTAGAAATGTGCGAATAGAACCACAAGCTCAATAATTAATCAACCCGGTATTCACAATGGGTACGGGATAGTATCTCAAATGAGCCTGGTATTCGCAACAGATATGGGACAATTAAATAAGCGCTCAGTATCAACAAAACTAAAATTGTGAGGAATTTACTTAATTGTGTTGAAATAGTTATATAAAATGTTTATGTTCCCAATGTGTTTGTATATATATTGTGATTTGGTAGAGAATAAATGATGTGATAATTAGGATTTGATTTTAAATAATGTGATGTTTTTGAGGACTTGGATTATATGTGTTTGCAATATTGTGTACTGACTTCAGTAAACACATCAATGATGGTTCACTTATTGAGTTCGCAAACTCATTAAAATTGCATTGTGGATTTTCAGGTATCGATAGAAACTAGTCCTAAGACAATCTAGTAGCAATTTAGCATTGTCCATTTTGGAACCAAGAATGGTTCAAAGTTCTAGTCAACTAATACTAAAGCGTCTAGATAGAATATCTTGGTCCAGTACCTAGTTTTATGTTGTACACATTATATAGAGTTGCGAACTTTGACATGTCATGTATTGTATAAATAGGAGTTATAATGTAATAAAACAATGGATATTTGTGTTTATGAATCACATGCAAAGAATGTAATGACAATGTATTCTTATGTTCATGAATGAAATGAGAGATTTTAATTTTTTCTGAAATGTTTATTTTCTATATGATGCCACGATAAGTGATGTGACTACTCTAATATGTCGTTTCCGTAAGGTATGTGCTTGAATGTTCTCTGGAATGTCGATTATGTGCTTTATGGAAGTGGCATGTTATATTACTAGTGCTCTTACATCTTCCTCTCTAGAGGACTAGTTATAATGGTGGAAAAATTATGAAGCAATTCCTATAGAGTAAAGGAAAAGGTGACAAAGGTAAGCTAAAGTGAATTGGAAGCACATTTACAAACTAAAGGAGGCAGGACGGTTACGATTAGAGTCAATCAATAAAAAAAAACTGATTTCTAATGACCAAGAGAATTTGAAGAATTTTAAGTGAAAAACATTCATTGTTGATCAAATGGATTCATACATATATATGAAAGGGTAAAGAGTAAGGACAGCTACTCTTGGTTTTTCAACCAACTTCTCAAGATGAGGGAAGATGTCAAGCAGCATGTTACATGTAAAATTGGGGCAGGAAATAGAATATCTCTCTGGATGATAATTGGATTAATCAAGGGGCTTTAATTAATAATCAGTTGGCTAGATCAATGCTCGAAAGGTTTCCAAATAAGTATAAGCTTTAGGAGATAATTAGGAATGATAGTTGCTTGTTTTCTTCAGAAGAACTAAGACTATTGCCTATTCCCCATTACAAAAACTGTAAGGAAGATGATACATTTTTATGGGATGGAGTTCCTATTTCAGAAATCACTAACAGGCAGGCTAAAAGTCTGATGGAAGGAGTGGTAACTAGTATAGGGTGGTATTCCCTAACTTGAAGCAAGGCTCTCAAACCAAATGTCAGCTTTCTTCTCTGGCTAGCTATGTTGAATAGAACTAAGTACTATGGATAGACTAAAACTCCTATGCTCTCCTAAGCAATGTATTATTTCAGTGTAGGTTTGTTAAGGAAGTATGGAATAGAATCTCTAATCTTTTTGGCCTTGGAACTAGGCAATGCAATCTCACAGTTATCTTATTAGAGATATTCCAACTACATATCTCTAAATACAATAAAGAAATTCTAATGGTAGCAGTTGCAACTTACCTCCAGACTATTTGGAAAGAGAGAAATAATAAAAGATTTAAATTTAACAGTCTAAGCACTCTTATAGAACTCTCTACGATGAATATCAGGGAATAACTAATTATTAATCAATTGGGGCAACATAGTAGCAGAGAACTAGTGCTCTCTTGGAGAATATAGTCCTTAGAGAGTGTCTCTATTTCAATATCAATATAGTAAATATAACTTCCTAAGCACAAATATTCCCAAAGCAACCCAAGCTATTCAAGCAAGACATAGCCATTCAAGCAATTCTCGAACAACCAAATCATGACAGTAGGGGAAAGAAGACTAGAAGGAATCGCTCACCTTTGAAAGCTCCTAGAAGCGCCTCTCTAGATCCATGGCTTAAGACTCCTCAACGTGTCTTGTTTGTTTGAAGAAAGAAGAAACAAAACAAATAGTACTAAAAACCCTATCAGAGATGTAAATCTTTCGAGCTAGAGAAGGAGGGAAAGAAGAATAGAAGGAAAGATTCACCTTTGAAAGATCCTGAAAGTATCTCTCCTGGAGCTATTGCTTACCATTCAGGTAAAGGAACGAAGACTCTTATATCAACATGAAGCCTGTTACACATGAAGAACGAGGACAAACAAAAAGCTTCAAATATCCTACCTAAATTGTAAGTCCCTTTGAGCTAGAGACGAATTGAAAGATAAGAGTATCGCCATCATAGCATCGTAGATTCCAGAGAGCCAACCTCAATTGAGTAATCTTTCAAAGAGTCAAGAAAGGGTAGTACCCTAATTAGCAATACATTTAACCTTGCATTATCATTTTGTTTATTATAATTACAATGTTGAACGTCATCATGTGAAGAAAGAGGGAGGGCTTTTCGTCTCCTCAGCTATAAACTATTCTTTACTACTTAATGAAAGTTCAAATTTTAGAATTTAAAAATAGTAAATTTTAAATTCTTGGAAATTGAAATAGGCAAAATTTAAGCATCTCTTTCCTTTTCATAGTTATTTATTCTCAATTATTAATATATATAGCAATAAGTATATTTGATGGTTACAAAATTGTTCCGAGACAAATTTAAAAAGAATCTGATTCACATTCTAGTGTATCACTAAGGCTATATTTGATTGGATGTAAAGTTTTTAATGGAATTGAATGGTTATAAATGGAATAAAATGTAAATGAATGTAATATTAGAAAATTGTTATTTGAGAAAAATGGAATTGTTCATAATGTAATGTAGTAAAATGTTATTTGGATAAAAGGTAAATTTATAATATAATATAGTATAAAATTGTTTATCATCTTATATTCTATCCTAAACCCTCCAAATCAGGAGTTTTTCATTTTTACTGTGTAGAACATCACCTCTTGCAAAACTTGATTTAATAGGCATATGTATTGTTGTCAAATTTCTTTTTACTCTGTTACAGGTTTTATGGAAGAACCAACTCAAAAGCTAACTTGAAAGGTATGAGAGCCTATAAGCCAATAAACCCTACATCAATCTCTTTTATTACCAATTTGGGACAATTAGACCATAATATCTCATCACACTTTGCGGGGACCCAGACATCAGCGAGTTGGTTGTGCTGTAGACTTTTTCTAACCCGAGCTGAACACTACAATGTCGACATTACCACTTGTGGATATGACATGAGAACTTGAAGGAGTGGTGTTAGCTCTGATACCAGTTGGTAGGTCTCAAACAAAACTTAAATAAAACGAGTTCTACTTAAGGTGAGAACGATCTGAATTTTGTTTTAATTTTTGCTTGCGTTGTTTATTCACTGAAGAACTTTAAATAGAAAGTAGACGTAACAACTCATCCTAATCCTCACAACACATCCATGAGAATTAGGACTAAACAAAATTATGAAAATAGTAACAAACATAATAATAAATGATCAAAGCATATTGACATGTTCCTTTGCCTGAGTAGGAAGTCTGTTCTTCCAACTCTTTAAATTCTTGCATGCAATGAAAGGCATGGCCTATATGGACACGTAGCAACCAAAGGCTTGGCTAATAAATGTGGACAAGTCCACTGTTTTAGAAATATCTGGGATTTGGCTTTGAGATTCTTGTAGACTTCTTAATCTCAACACACTCCTATAATCTTTTTACTTATTTATCGTGCTATAGTTGTCTATATCATTCTACGGAGTATTTGTAACACTTGATATAAATCCAATAATTTACATTGTCAGTTTTTATAAGATGAAATTATGTTGCGGGAATCATCAAGAATCCCAGATAGTTATATCTGAAAATTTAAATAAAGTCGATAAAGAAAGAAACGAAAGGAAGAAAGAAATAGAGAAAATATTGTAAATTACTTGGTTCTTTAGTTGATCTATTTTGTAGTACAAGAATGTATGAAGGAAATGGTTCAAAAGTCTTGAACGAGATTGGGGCTTATCACCTCATGCTAGAGGCAGGGCTGGAAACGGCCTTCATTGTCATGTTTCGTCTTGACTTCCTTCGCAGCACTTCTAAGTTGGGCGACTTGGCTTTTGTGGCTTCCTTGGAAGACCTTTACGTAGTTAAACCAGTGTTAACTTTCCATTATAACACAAGTGTAACACAAATGCGTTAGTTTCTCTAGTATAGCATTAGTTTCAAAGATCCTTACTTTAAAGGGAGGAAAGGTTTGTTGAAATTCGGAACTTGTCTTGCATGAGGAACCATTGTTCTTCTCAATTGTTTTAGTGCCTTCTCTTCCTCGATCTGGAATATTTGTTACATATATGAGTTTATCATCAATGACAAAACAGCAAGCAGGAGTGATTGAAAACATACCATTTTTGCAGCTTCACTCTCCTCTCTATATCTCTTGTATAACACTTCCTTCTCCTTTACCTGGTAAAGAATACCACGGCTCGTAAGTCTTCATCTTTTGTGTTTTATATTTTTCTGACAGTAAAATACAATAACTTGCCTTTTGATTAAATTCTGCTCTATCTACTGCCCTATTATCTACATGAAGATTAAATTGTTGAACTTGAGTCAGAGGCTTCCGTGCTTTCTCTGGCACAGGAATTGAATCTCTACATGGAAATGGATAATAATGAGATAGGACTTGGAAAATTCTTAGGGCGAAAAATAATTGATTGATATGCTTCACTCACTCTTTGAGAATTGGCTGTGCTTTAAACATCCTCATCTGAAATTCTTGTTTTTCCAGTCTCTGTCTTTCTTCAGTTTCTCTTTGCACTTCCTCCTCATGTCTCACTAAACTCTCCAATTGGAAAGGTTCTGGTTTTGTGCATGGTTTTGGCACTGGTTTTGGCGGAATCTGCATACAGAAAACGTACTTCTTAATTACTACTTATCACACACACACACACAATTCAAAATTACTTGCTTCTGAATCAGTTACATACCACAGGATAGTCTGTGGTATAAGGGTATGGATGAGCCTTCGGAATCCTAACGCTTTCCTCTTCGACCAGCTTTTCCATGAGGTCCATCAAAAGTCTTCTCTCCTTTTCAGCTCCTCTTTCCTGAAAACATGCAAGCAGAAACATAAGCCACTAGGGAAATAAGCAGGATGACCGTTGAATAGTCCAGAAACTGACCTCTGTGTGGAGCGAGAACGGATTGGGAACGGTGTTTCTTGGAATTGGATTAGTGTGCTGAGGCTCTGATTTCAAGGACAGCTGAAAATATATAGAGTCATGATAAAGGTACTTGCTGCAGGTACATTGTATCTTGTTTAATCTATAACAAGAGCCGAAATGCACATTACCTTGTCAAACAAATCAGCTACAGAAGCTGCTGGTGGAATCCTATCGTCTGTGGCAAAGTGAAATTCTTGAGGTATTGTGACTTGCTTCTTCGCATTGTAGAATATTCCCAGTTCTCCTTTACTTTCAAATATCTGCACAGAAACCAGAAGTTGTACTTAGAAAGCCAAGGTAGGAATAACCTCAATAACCGATTACATAAAGATGAATGAAATATACCTTCTTATTCAAAGGTCTAGCCTTAAACTTGGGCATCTTTGCAAGCTCCTCCTCAACTTCAAACGAACTTTTTACCCTTGGTGGACGAGCCCTCAAAGATGTATGCAGAACAGGTGTTTTAGGTTCAGTAAGTGATTGGGGCTTCCAACAACTATTCTGTATCAAGATAGAAAAATAGTCAGCAAATCTCGAGTCAATATTATGAGGATAATGTACCGCATATGATAAAGTGCTCAAAACCTGATGAGATGCTTCTGTAGAAGCAACTGAAGATGTTTCAATATTCTGATTCGCCCTTGCTGTTGTCTGAAAATGAAATTCCTGCATATGTTTGGAAATCATTAGCCCAATAAATTGAAGAATCTTAAATTATTTGGTTTATAAAAATTTTCAAGAGACGGCCAACCTGAAATTCAGGTGGTTGTGGTTTACTTCTTGATACAGATGGTAATGTTGGACCGTCGAGAATCTATGACAAACCCAAAAACCGTGTAAATGGACATGTCAAGAACTTAAATATTGAAAATGAAGTTTCTCTTCAAGCAAATGGACTTTTATGACGCAAATCATAGAACAAAACAAGCAAAACCTGTACCTTCTTGTTTAACGGTCTAGCCTTAAATTTAGGAATTTTGGCCATCATTTCCTCTTCAAGCTCAACGGTACTCTTTACTCTGACAGGGCGAACCCGCTGAGTTGTTTCAAGTTCGGGCTCCTTAGGCCTGGTTAATGCGAGTTTATTCTGCATAAAACAAGCAGCAGCATCCTGAATATTAAATGGACGGAATTTCCAAGAAAAAAGCTGATGGACCAAAACGGTTTAATTCAAAAGAAAGAAGGCAAGAACTTCCGGACTTTACTTGGGAAATAGATCCATTAACATTGGGAATTGAAAGATCTCTAGTACTTGATTGAAACTTTTTTATCATCTCTGCCGTTGAAATGAATGGAGCTGCAGCTGCTTTCTCTCGTACGTAAATCTTCAATGCAGAAGGAGCAAGTGTTCGATAAGTCTTACGGCAATTGCAGTGATACAAGTCATATACATTTAAGAAGGTTTGGCAGAGCAACAAACCTTCCTTTCCTCTTTCGACATGTTATTTGCAACATTAGAGTATGTGCTGGAGCTCATGCTGGCAAGTCCCAGCTTGGACTTATGTATCAATTGTTGCGGCGGTTTGAAATTAAGAATCTGAAAATTTTTGAAGAAAGGAAAAATCAGTTTGGACAGTAGAATTTAATCAAATGACCATAGTAAACAGATAAATCAAGCCTGTGTTACTCATTTACCTGCCTAGATTTCCCTCCTTCCAACTTCTGCCTCTTGATGGCCTGGTTCTCTTGGCCTAAACTAGGAGTTCCAGCAATACTTTTGACGTTGTTGTTTCTACAATAAAACATGCCCATCGGTAATCATACACATTTAGGAACGACTTTGAATTAATATAACACTATTAGAAATGTCTACTAACTTTTTGGCACTTGCAGGTTTCATGCCTCTAACTATTGAGGACTGAGATTGACTCTTTGCTGATTTGTTCCTGGCCAAATTGGATATACGTTTAGAGGATTGTTGCTTCTTGGAACAAGTTACTAAGCTTCCATTGTTAGAAGACACTGGTGGCTTAGGGGTGCAACAAGATTCAGTCCGACCTTTATCCTTGTCACTCTCTTGTTCAGGCTGCTTGACCAAAGAAGCAGTTCTGCTTGGGGAACTGAAGTCAGAAAAGTGAAGACATACATGGAAATATATTTTGATTTGCATCAAAATTGAAATTAATTTTTTTCAATAATCATGTCATAACTGAAATCCATCAATTTTATATGATTATTAAATTAAATTAATGGCAGATAACATCTGGCAAAGAAAGAGCAGACCTTGCATCACTCTCATTGCATACAGTCTCTTTATTTTCAACGAATTTGCCTTCACCACCAGAAATCTGAATAGTGATCAAGCTTATGAGAGAACAATCAAAAAAGCACAACACTTAACTCAAGGTGTTGTTTACTATGTGGTTTGTTTACCTCTTCGGGAGTTGTTTCCTCCTTTTTCACAGTGGTTATTAGGACCTCAGATTGAGATCTATTCTCTGATGAACAGTTTGTAGCTGTTGAATGCGAAATTTCTGGGACCTGCAGTTCAACATCGATAAATCAGACACTCATCTCAATCAACACACATTTTGGAAGTGACTAAATACAAAAACTTCCATCACCTTCAGTATGGGTTCTGCTTCACTAAAATCACAGAGGCTCTCAACCTTAAACGAGCGACCAGTCTTAATTTTAGGCATGAAAGCTGCAAGATTGAAGGAAAAAGAACATTAAGCTCGATGGATTAACGTTGTGACTGCCAAAGTTTAATTTTCATGTAAATTCGACATTCAGGACTTTGAAGAATCTTCATCATTTCATAAATTGTTTACTGTACAATTTCCTTATGTGATGGAAAATTTATCATCTGATTATCGTATCTTTAACACAATTTTGACAACCAAATAAACTACCGATCACTTGATAACCTAAAACGACTAATCCTTCAAATCTGGTGCATAGGAATTTCAGAATCAACTAGCCAAGCAAATGTTGTGAATAGGAAACGAAATTCTTGGAAGATAAAGAGTGAAACATACGGGAAGGAGCGTAGGACAAAGAATTGTCAAACCAGAGCTCCGCATTTCGTACATCTTCCTCCGACTCTGCCTTGATGAAATCGAAGAATCGGGGCGCTTGGAACTCGTACATGTCGTCTATCATGATTGCGACTGTGGCCTTCTCAAGAGTACAACGTTCATTCTCCGCCATGAAATACGTTCTGGAAGTTTCTCCTTCTTCTTGAATGAGAGGTCTTATCTAACAAATTTTATGACAGAAAAGAGAGAGAGAAAGAGAGAGAATCTGCCGGTCGGTAGTAGGGTTGGGTGTGAGAGAGGGAGAGAAGATTGTATACCGTTGTTTAGAGAGGCTCTCACAAAGGATCTCCAACGGTCGAATCCATTTTAAAATTGTCTAACCCAACGGCCTTATGGCCTATACAAGAACTCTCTCCCCAACTCCAACGGCTACATAGCACACGCATGTTGAGCGTCCTCGATACGCTGTCGTTTGACAGCTTGACTTCTTTTTGCCTTTCTTACAAATAACAGTATGTAGGGTAACTTGTGAAAAGCAGATTTCATTATAACTTATTTATCAGTGAGCTACAAGTTTTATTCTAGACCAAATACATATTAATACAACTTTCATAATATTCCAATATCCAAACTTCTTTTTGATAATTAATAAAATAATATTAAATGGAGCAAACTCCAAAGGGCCACAACACCAACAGTGAAGATTGTAGCATGCGAACCTCTATTAACAACATATACAACATTCAGGGCACCTTCAAAGAAAGCATAACCGAGTTCCTTGCTGGTCTAAGTTCCATTGATTAGTTAAGCATGTGCACAATGATGCATTCAGGATCTAAACTTATAGATAAATGAAACTTTAAATTTAAATATATTAAATGTAAATAACAATTAGACCAAATAATCATTATGCAAATGATATAAAATGTCTATGTTGGAGACACTAATATCAAAGCAAAATATTGTTAAAAATAATTTTGAACTAAGGCAAGTTTCAATTTTATATTTTGATGATAATAAAATATAAACACTATTAATATTTATTTTTGATGATTAAAAGAAAGAAAATCAAAATTTTCAAGCATGCAAAAGTAAATACAGCTAGAAAATATACTATGGAAGAAAGTGAAGCATAAGTAAAAGGAAGGAATTAAATCAATCATAAGCTTAAATCAAGACTTTTCAAATGGAAGAACGCAGCTATATGGACAAACATTAAGAAAGATTCAAGGTTTTCAATATATAAAAATTAATATAATTTTTATTATACCATACACTTGATCATTTTAATGCTCTTAGGTCTTTTCATGCATAAGTACATAATTTTCAAATATTACCGTACATGATATTTCATTCATCAAGAGAAATTAAACTTTAATTTTTAAATATGAATCTTTTTATCTTTAAAACAAAAACTAAGGAACTTTGTAATAGAGTTAAGCCAAGTTGTTATCGAAATGGGAGTGTCTTTAGCTTTGAAAAAACTTAGATCATTGAAATTTGATAACATATTTTTATGTTATTTATTATGTGGGTTCAATTAGCCTAAGGGTTTGTATTAGTTAGCCAAACCCTATGCTTAAAGTTCACACAAAAATAATAATTCAGTGAAAGCCTGGAGGATACGTGGAGTCTGGTGATGTTCAATAGTACGCTCTAATAGAGAGATTATTTTTTATGTTTAAAGTTTATACAGTTTTTTTTTGGAGTTGAATATTGGCTTGAGGTTTGAGGAGTTGATGCACCATAAGTTAATTGAAGAGTTTTTTATTAGCTAACCAAACATAGTTTCAAGAATTAGAAAATTTGGACATAATAGGTGAGTGCTAAAGTTTAGTGTATGGCTCGTGGTTTCACTAATTGATATCCTAATTGAATGAACATTGACTTGCTAAAGGGTATTCATTGATTAACCTATTGTAGCTAGAAATTGTCTGTTATATAACTAGTTTGTGTGTTTAATAGACATTCAAAAGTTTACTAACTATAAATAATTAGGTTTTTATTTATTAAACATCGTTATGACATTTATTTATTCTAAAGTAATATTTAAGAGAGTATATTAAGTATTCGAATAAATTGAGAATTTGCTTTGATTTAAAATTAAGCCTCATTATGATTTGAAGTTAAGCCCGAGAGAATTAAAGTGAGAAAGTAAGGACTGCTTGTGTTGTAATCTTAATTAGTGGCTATTCTTATTTCAAGTTAAATTCAAGGAAAACTTATAGTTCCTCTTTACTATAAATAAAGATTTATAAAAGGGTTACTCTTCACATGAGGCAAAGAAAGATATTTGTATTGGATCGGAAAAAGAAAGCATGCTATATTTGGAGAAACGGTAGATTTCAAAACTTTTATGAAATCATTTTTCCA
>JANITW010000009.1:5861624-5873104 GCA_027564335.1 Erythroxylum williamsii
CTTCATCACTACTTGTTGGATTGAAGCCCATATTAGTAACATCTTCTAATGCTTGGCTTGATGGACCTCCATCATTCTCCTCTCCTTCAAAGGCTTCTTCTTGGTCTTGAACTTGGGCTTGATGGTCCTCCATCATTCTCCCATTCTTGGGAGGACTTTCCTTCATCCTCGAAGAGTAATAGGATGACTCCACCATAATCAACATCATGCCCATGAACAATCAAGCAATGAAGCCCATAGTTATATTTCAAAAGTTTTTCAATATTACCACAAAGAATTTTGGAGCTCGGTTGCAAGATTTCACCTTTAAAAAGCTTCAACAAACCAAAGTATCCAACCTGCCCTATTGTCTTCATCCAATCACACCAAGTTTTATTCATATAGTCATGAAACATAAAAAGTTATATTTGGTGTTTATGTGATAATTGGTTTGGTGGAATGTCATAAGAGTCAATGTAAGAGTGCGGAGGGATTTTTAAGAGTGTGAATAGTGCAAAAGATTCTTCTTCATGAGTGGTATTGTCTATGGACGGCTTGTCCTCAAAGTTTGGTTGAGAACTACAAACTACAAGCACTTCTTCTTGAACATCATTTTCCACGAAAGGTGAAACATCATATGAAACAATTTCATCATTAATGGACGCAACACAATCTATACTAGAGTCTACATGGTCAACATTATTAACAGATAAAGGCGTATAATTATTTTTTACCTCATCTTCCAAATGGAAGTCAATGGCTTCTTCATTGGAAGACTCCAATGGTTCCTCCTCTTTCGCATCATGTTTCATTGCTTCTTCAACATGTTCTTTGTCAGAGGACTCCAAATATTCAGTTTCTTCCAAGGATTCCACATTTCCAGTTACTCCTTCCTTTTCAAAGGAGTGCCCCAAATATTTAGCCTCCTCTCAAATTGTTCTTTCAATTTCTTGAACCTCTTCAATTGTGATAGGTTGAAGATTAGGAAATTCAAATTCAAAGTGTCTAAAACCCTAACATTTAAGACATCTCGTGTATTTATAGGGCTGAAATTCATCGTAAGATTGCTTTAAATAATCTACCTCTAGCTCTCCATGATCATAGTTTTCATGTTCATACTCATAGGACTCATATTTATAATAATCTTCTTCATAATAATAGTAGTCATCATCATAAGTTCGGTTTACCTTAAGGACTCGAGAATCCAAATTGTAAATTACTTCAGCTTCTTCATTGCTCCTTCTCCTTTTTTCTTTCTCAATGTTCCATGACTCAAGTTAATGGCGCAATTCTCTCTGCCTCCTTCTTTCTTCAATATCACGAAGAGTCATGATGCAGACTTAAAAGAAATTAGACGGATTCTGAACAAAAATTGAAACTTTAAGAGAACACCTTTAATCCCAACATCCTAGGTCATCAAATCCATGGATTTGATACCAAAATGATGGTGTGTGGTAGTCTAAGGTGGCTGGAAGTGATGGTTATGATGTTTAGGTATGATGGTTGAAGTGTTGTAAAAATTGGAATTTCCGAGTACAAACCAACAGGTTTAAGGCAAATTCCAGACAAATTACTTGCATTTTGAAGGTACGTCTTGAAGAAAAATTGTAGAATAGGATGTGGGATACAACTTTGGTGGAGGAAGTTTTGTATTTTGATGTGTGTGTGAAAAGTTATGGACAAGATGGTGAAATTGGTCAGGAATGATAATGTTTCTCGGATTAGGAATTAGCAGTGGATTGCATTGTCATTTGTGGGCAAACCACAAAGAATTTGGGGATAGTTATAAAGAAAAAATTGTAGAGCAAGAAGTCAGCTACAAATTTGGTGATGGAAGTTTTTCAATTGGAGCAATGGTTTAGAAGTTTTGATAGATTTAGTTCGGCTATGTCTGGAAAGGTGTGACAATGGAATTGAATAAGGAAATGAATGAAAAGGATGAATGTTTTTGGAAACAAACAAAACCCTATTAGGTTTTGGAAACTAAAAAAACCCAAGGAAAGATAATAAATTACAAAAGCAAATTCTCTCTTAATTTTTGACACATAATCCTCCATATTAGAGAGATTACAAATGCATATGTAAGGAAATGTAAGGCAAACTAAGGGTCTTGATGGATAACTACAAGTTTGGTTTCTCATCAGCCCATAATACTACCATTAAATATCATAAATAAGGAAATAAAACCTTCATAACTACTATCATAAAAGCTGGAAATAAAAGGACTCTTAAAGGAAAATAAATCAATGCATAAAAGGAAAGTAAACTTAGAATTAAAGGCTCTTATTCTTCTCATCACTTCGGCTGGGCTTGAGATGCTTTTTGGGCTGCAAAACCATGTCAAAGTGCACAACAAAGACTCCCTTTTTTGGCTGAAATAACTTATTCAAATTTTTTGTTTTAGGCTTCATAAATCAAGGCCTGGCAAACTCTAAAGGGCTTCAACAAGATTTGCAGCTTCAAAATAAGATTGGGCTCTTCTTTAAGTTCTTCTTCTTCTACCATGCCTTCTTCATCACTACTTGTTGGATTGAAGCCCATATTAGTAACATCTTCTAATGCTTGGCTTTATAAACCTCCATCATAAAGGATCAAATAAAAAAAATATGCCTATCTCCTTACCATCCAAGGTAGGTATTCTCTTGATAAATTAATCAAGTTGTAAGTGATTGGAAGCATTTAGCTACGTAGAGTGTTGGTATGTGCAAGTGAGATAAATAAAAGAAAATTAGTTGGGTTAAACTAATTCAGATAACCGTAAATAAGATCAAAAGTATATGGGTCAAAGTGATAGTACCTAAAATCGATAGCAGAGTTAGTTGTGGAAATGAAGGAAGAATTTTGAGTTTAAGGTGACAAATCAGAGAATTTTGTGAATATTATCATAGAAAGGAATAATCAATATGTTGGTTCCTATGAAGTGATTAAAAAAGTGGAAGCACAAAAATGGATGCAAATTCAATATCTGTATTTTTAAGTTGACTGAATTTGTTTAAAATTTCAAGGATATAATTTCTATAAGGAGTGGAGAATTTGTAATATGCTATTTCGATTATGATGCCGAGTAATGTGTTGCACATGCATTTAATAGAGTATGCTTTATTTATGATATACTAGAATAATTTAAGCATTTAAATGTATTATTAAGGTTACAACAAATATCACGGATAGACTAGAGTGATTCTGGACTCTACCGAAAATTTCTTAAAATTTTTTTTGAAAACTTCAAAAAGCTATGAAATGAGTTCAATCAAGCTTTAAAAGCCCTAAAATGTGCTTTAAGGATTTATGTGACACTTTTGAATGGAATTCGAATGGCTTTGATGAATAAAATTTTTAGATGAATAATGAATCTGAGTAAATGATATTTTCACTTAAATAGTGATTTTAAAGGCCCAACTCTAAAAATTTGAAAAATATCTGAAATAGTTATTAAAGTCTAATGATACTAAAATGATCAAAAATAAGCTCAATCGGATGAATTTTGGGAGTTCCAAAAGTTTAGGGTTAAAATTCCCTTTTTGGATTAGAATAGGTATTGAGGATGTTAAACTCATTCGAAATTTTTTTAAAAGCGTTCAATCAATAAATATTTAGCCTAATTCAAGTATTTTATGGCTAATTTGATGATAATATGGTTATGGAATATTTTCATAATTTAATTCGGTTAGTTCGTGAATTAAATGCATAAAAGGGAAATTTGGTCTATTTTATTCATTAAAGGGCATTGGTCTTTTGACAAGAAGTTAGTGGATTAATGAGCCATTAAAAGAGAACCAATGAAATGGTGACAAATGGTAGGGATAAAAGTGTAAATATGAGACATTTTGGCAAAGTTGTAATTATAAGATGTTATTAATGATAAAGGTATAATTATAATGAAAATGGTGGGCAAACTTGTCATTAGGCAAAATGCTCATTTTCTTTAAACGTGGGTGGCTGGCCATTGATAAAAACGTAGTGAAAGTGAGAGACAAAAAAAAAAAGGAAAAAGAAGATCAACAAGGGTCAATCATGGCCAAGAAGAAGGAGAAGAAGGAAGCTGCCATTTTGATAGGTTTTGGAGCATAATTTGAAGAGAGCTTCATCAAGACTAAGTGTTCTTCAATTATCCAAAAGATTGAAAGAAAGTGGTAAGTTTTTCTAACCTAAATTTCTAGTTTTGTGGGTTTTGCATAGAATGGATTTGTGTAAGATCAATAATGATTTTGACTTTCCATGGAGTAGATAATAAGTTTGGAAGCATTTATGGGTTGAAAACAAGAAAATCAATCAAGAAATTTAGATTGAGAGAAACTTCCATGGCTAAGGTTTTTAGTGTGGTATGATCCAAAATCAATTTTTGTTGAATACGATAAGAGAGATAAACCACGTTTAGTGATAAAACCTCCAAATTGGGATTTTAACTGAAGATAAATCCTAAGACATAGTACTAAAAATCTCTAGAAGATATCTTGACCTAATTCTAGCTTAATGACTTTGAAATTTGAGATTGAAAATGGAAACTTGATACTACCTCTATGTTGAAGCAACTTGTGATAGTTAGTGTATATTTCATGATTTAGAAGTCAAAATGGAGTTTTAATGTTATAGACACTAGATACATAGGGGAACAAATGTCTAGAAGACCTCAAAACCTAATTTGAACTTTTTTATATGAAAATTAGGGAACAAATAGAGGATAAACTATGTGTAGGGGAGATGACAAATAGGAAATTACAATATTTTGACTTTATTTTTGTCTATGATTTTTACCAAATCATATCTGAACCTTTTTAGATGTTTATGAAACTTTGCAAACACCTAGACATAAATGAAATATGACTTACTATATGTGAATTGTGTGAGGTATTGTTTTGAAGAAATTGACAAGTTAGAATGAGTAAATGATAGTATTGAAGTAATTGTCGAAGTTAGATTTTGAAATAGATAGCAATAGGTTAGCTTATGGAAATAAAAAAATGCGATTAACATGATTGTTACACTATTAAATACTAATCCCGAATTAGGTTAAATCCCATTTATAATTTTAATGCCTTTTTTCCTAATTTGGAAATAAATAACTAAGTGAAATGCACTTTGTGTAGGTAAAGAAGAGGCACAGAAAACTTAAGTGTGCTTGGTGATAAGTTTGTGAAATTGTGCGTGTATTTTAATTATTTTATACAACTAAAATCTTTGAAAAAAATTGATGACATGTGAGTATCTTTCAAATTGAGTTTATGCATATGGTTTTCATTTGATCATGAAATGAATATTTATGCTGAGTTTTATGCAAATGATATTTTATAAGTGAATATTGCTAGCATAAGTGCATGTTTTTGCAATATATGAGTTTTAATTTAAAAGTTAAATTTTATATGAATGGGAGTTACATTGAAATAATTCAATTATGAATCCTTCCATAGTTGATTTAGAAAATAAGATGAGTCATAAATTTAAGAGTTGTTTTTGCCTATAGTACAACGCTAGGCGTATACATGTTATTATGCCGATATATTTATAGCAGTTAAGCTATTACAAGTAAGCAATGTAGAATCAACTCCGTGACTTGATACAAATAAGTAATGCAGAACTAGCTCCATAATTACCAATCTATAGCAGTTAACCTATTCTGGGTAAGCGATGTAGAACTAGCTCTATAACTAGTGGTTAACCGGTCGTGGGTAAGTGATGCAGAATCGGCTCTATGACTTTAGGCTTAGTGTGTCGTATAGTAAAAAAAACTAGTGGTGGGCTAAGTTGAGTAAAAAAAATCATGAAATAATAATACCGCCACTATTTCTTTTTAAAAGTAATTTGATAAGCACCATATGGTACTAAATTCTAGTGATTTGCTTATTTTCAATATAAAATTTTTCAAAAAACTTATTGCCACCACTGTTTATTGTTTAAGAAAAATGAAAAATGAAAACCTGTATTTCATAAGTTTAATGTAGAAAAGTATTTTTGAATAGTATTTCAAAAAATTTGAAATTGTGTTTTACGAAATGTTATGTTATTACCAGATTTGATGATGCACGAATAAATTATTATGGCAAATGCTTTACCATGAGCTTTATGACTATATGGGAATATTTTAGTTAAGTTGTTATGAAAAGTTTAAATTTTTAGTTAATTGGTTAACACTTACAAAGCTTGTTTTGCTCATCTTTATTTTTATGTTTTTAAACAAACCACCCCAGGTATGCGTACAGGTGCTGTAATAATTGGGACTCTACCTCAGGATTAGTTATATCGTCGGGTGCTACTATGTTTGTCTTATCTTTCTTATGTATGTATTTGCTTGAAATTGGCTTAATTGCTTGTATATATGTTGTAAAGTATTTTTGGAAAGTTTAGAAGTGTGATCTTGTAAATCACTTTTTCTTAATGAACTATGAGGGCTTTGATCCTCAATGATGTTTTTAAATTATTAAGAATTGTATGTTTGTGATTGCTTGTAATGTGGACCTAAGGTCTCATTCCAGAAGTTAACATGACATATGAAATATTAGAAGAGTTTTAAAATATGTTTTGTAGGTTTTTTGAAAATTTTAGGAAGGTCAAAATATAGTCATTGTGCTGTCTAAATTTATAGTAAAATGATTAAACATTTAACTTTTAAAGTATAAAAAGTTTTTAACAGTTGAATGGCTTGGTTTTTTCAGAACCCTTCAGTTGAGTTAGATATCGATTGAAGGGCTATTGTGGGATCACTAGGAGAGTTCTAATTGAATTCTAGAAGGAGAACTCTAAGATGGGTCCTTTCATATAGGTTCACCAACTTAGGAGAGGAACTAGCTTGAATATCTAACCATCAAATTCAACAACCTCCTTATAAGTATCTTGAAATACCAATTATTACAAAGAGGCTAACATTTAAGGATTTCAACCTTTATTTGATATAATTAACAAGAGAATTAATAGCTGATAGAATAATCTCTGATCTTGTGCAAGAATAATGCAACTTGTGATCTCAGTCCTTAACAATATGGATAACTTGCAGAGTTCTCATCTTATGCTACTAAAGAATCTAGTTAAGATTACTGGAAAATAATTAACAAATTTGTATGGTCAGTTATTGCAAGCAAAGGAAAATCATCAAAAGTGAAATGGACAAATATTTGTATTCTACATAAAAAAAAGGAGGATTGAGGTTTGTTAAAATTCATGTAATGAATAGAATGCTAAAGATAAAGAGGATTTGAAAATTGTTTAATTATAAAGAATGTTTATATAGGTAAAATGGATGCACTCTCATCACTTAAAAGCCAACAACTTCATTTAACCTTAATTTAGTAAAATAGTAAATCATGGATGGTGGAAAAAGGCATTTGGTAAAAGATTGGTAAATTCAACATTTAAGGATCGCTATTGCACGTCTTTAAATTGGTCTCCTTTGGTGTTCTGAGAACTAATAATGCTCGTCTTGTTGATGGTTGTAAGTCTTTGTTGGTTGTAGTATAGAGTTTTCATCATTTACATGGAATTCCTAACAAGTTTTAAGGTACATGGAATCATTACTATAGCCTTCCTTGAGGGCAAGGGTGATATGAATCTATTGAATTTAGAAGATAAACGACGGGTGACGTTCTTTTTCAGTGTCTCTAACATGGTGTCCTTAGACGGCTTCTGGGCTAGATCTGTTTTCACAGGAAGCAACTCCAGTGCGATCGTCTTCTTGCTTTGATCATCTTATCTCACCTTTTCGTGATCTGACGAAGAAAGCAGGCTGCTATTGTTCGCTGAGTTCCAAGAGGTGGAGCTGTTGTCGCCGGTGGCTGGTTTTGGTGCAATTGGACGGAATCTGAGCATTATTATGTTGATGATCATCTTATCTTGCCCGGGATGAGCAACGCAAGTTACCACACGCCACCCTTCTGTGCCATCCATCTCTAAGCTCTTCCCCTCTCTAGCTAGATACCTAATCGCTCTCTCTCCTCTGTCTCTGTATCTCTATCTCTACGAGTTTTGGAGCTCAGGCGATAATCATAGTAGCGTTGATGGTGGTTGGGTAACAAAAAAAGAAGTGAAACTGTTCCGACAAGTTATAACGTACACATTCTCCTGTTCTGACAAGTTCTAACGTCCACATTCTGCTGCTTTGACCTGGTCGTTGATCTTCGGCCTCCAGCTCCGAGAGCTACCCCAACGCTCATATGGAGCCCCCTACCTCCGAGGGCCAGCTCCATAAATGGGTCCGTACCCGTCCACGCGAGGATGAGCCCGCCGTGGCCCTTCCTACGTCCTATAGTGCTGCTGTGAAGGGCCAACGCTGCCCCCACTTGGGTTGCCGATGACATTGTAAACATCACTGAAGGCGATATCCAAGTCTCTGAGGCATCTGGGGGCAGTTTTCTTCTCTCCACTGCCTTCAAGTCTAAGCTTGATGCCCAATGGAATTATGTAATGGTCGTGAAGCTACTCGGGAGAAAGATTGGCTACCTTCTGCTCTGCTCGCGACTAGAGTCTCTCTGGCATCCTCAGGGGCCGCTAAAAGTCATTGACTTGGACTTCGATTACTTTCTCGTTCGCTTCCGAGAGGAAATCGACTTCTTGCAATCTTTAACCCCGGGCCCATGGGTGCTGTTTGGCCATGTCCTATCAGTGCAAAAATGGCATCCGAGCTTCAGGCCCTCTCAGAGCTCTGCGCACCGTGCGGTTGTCTGGGTGCGCATCCTTAATCTTCCCATTGCACGTTACCATCCCCAGATTATCACCGCGGTGAGCAACCTTGTGGGTAGGACCTTTTGGATTGATGAGGCTACCGTGATGAAAGACAAGGGCAAATACACACGACTGGCCATCGACATCGACCTCGGCTCTCCTCTACGCCATAGCGTTGAGCTTGATGGGGAGACACTACTTTTGGCGTATGAAGGCTTGCCCCAGTTGTGCTTCACCTGTGGGAGGATCGGTCACAGTGATACCGATTGCCCCCAGGGACACCGTCCCACCCATGACACTCCCCCAGGAGTTGCCGATCAGCAGCTGTAGTCCCCCCACGTTTCGCCTCCAGCAACGCCGGCAACAACTCTCCCAGCTAACGGCTATGGTGAATGGACGCAAGTGCAACGGCGTGGATCACACAAATCACAGACTCAGGGAGCTGCTGCGCGACGTGACAAGGAAGGCACATCCTTGGGGGGGCTCGAGGTTTGAGCTGCTAGCCAGTCCGGCAGCTCCGAAAAATCCAGTACAGATTCCATTCCAAGGTCCACCCCCACGCTCTCCTTTTGGTCACTGGCGTAACCACTCAACTAAACCCTCTCCAGCTAACGGCCAGAAGGCCCAAGCAACAGTTACAGGAATGCAGGCCCACGTGGGCCTTGTTTTTTCCTCCCCTAGACCATCAGCCCACGGGGTTCCTAAAACCCAGCCGGCCTATGCGGGCCCAATTGTTACCTCCAATGGGCCCTCCAAGTCTCTCCACCCTCCCCTCCGCAGATCTAGACCCCCTACCCCTGGCTTTTTTAGGGGAGAAAGTTCCACGTCCAGGCCTCACATTGCACCTGGACTAACAACAATCTCTCCTACCCCACTCCAACCTACCCCTCAGGATAATCATCTAGCGATCGGTCTCTCCTCACACACCTAAATGGTGTGTGATTCCCAACTTTTTGAGACAAGCCCACCTCAGCCCGAGGCCCCCATCCAACCCAGGCCCGGAGCCATCATCCATCACCTGGAAGGAACTACCACCCCCGGCGAGTGCCCTCTCACGAGTGGTCCTACCCCGCAGGCTACTGCTCCTCCCGCTCTCTGCCGTACACCGTTTGTTTCGGAAACAAGCCCACACGCACGGGCCTACGCAACCTCGGATGACATGGTCCAAGACATGGACACCGCGACTGCTACTACAGGGGGTACCACTTCACCCTCTTTAGTAGCATAGCTCTTTTTCAATCACGATTTATGTCTATCTTACTGTGGAATTGTCAAGGAGCTAGGGGTACCAGCTTCTTGGCCATACTTCGTAATTATGTGCTTACATATCAGCCAGGCATACTGATTTTACTAGAGACCCGCATTAGTGGCCCATGGGCCGATGCCGTTATTCATTCGTTGGGTTATGACTATTCGTTTCGTGTCGAATCGATCGGCTTCTCAGGTGGTATATGGCTTCTCTGGAAAAAGGAGTATGATCTTTCCATAAGCCTTGCTCATTGCCAATTCATACACACCAGTATTAAGTTTGCGTGGGGCTCATGTGACTTCACAGTTGTTTATGCTAGTCCGCAGCGGGCCTCCCAGTCCTTCCTTTGGCCCGCCTTGAGTTAGGTAGGCCAACATATCCAACGACCCTGGCTAGTAGGTGGCGACTTTAATGCCAAGCTGGCCCAATCGAATAAGGTGGGAGGGGCAACGTCGACGCGGGTTGTGAGCAAGCCTTTCACTGATTGGGTGCACGGGTGCGGGCTCCATGACCTCGGATACATCGGCTCGAAGTACACGTGGCGTCGCGAACTGATTAAAGCTCGCTTGGACCGTATGTTTGGGTCCTCAGCATGGATTCAGGCGTTCCCGCAGACGACGACTCACCACCTACCCTTTATGGGATCTAATCATCGCCCTCTGCTGGATCAGTTCCATGCCCCACTGCCTCCTGTCCCCAGAACTAAGACTTTTCAGAATGCTTGGCTCACACATCCCAACTTCGCGGCCATTGTGGCGGAGCATTGGTTGCCTCCAGCAGCAACGATGAGCCAATCTCTTGCCACGTTCTCCGCCCTCCTCACGCGCTGGAATCAAGACAATTTTGGTAACATCTTCCATAAAAACCATCACTTGTTGGCGAGGCTAGAAGGGATCCAAAAGCACATGACGGCTGACAACTTGGACTCCCTCCTTCTACTAGAAGAGAAACTGGGCGAGGACCTGCACTAGGTCTTGTGTGAGGAGGAATTTTTCTAGAACCAGCAAGCTTGGTGCGATTGGATCTCGAAAGGGGATCGAAACACTGCTTTCTATCATCTGTCCACTACTTCCTGGCGCAAGAAATTGGTGGTGGAGCACCTTCTTGATTCACATGGGACCGTCATTACGGATCCAGCTCACCTTGGCCAACTCGCCCGCTCTTTCTTTGCAGAACTCCATACCGTTGAGTCAGGTCCCCACCCCCAGTTTCCGATTCGGGAGGCCTTTCCCATCCCCTCCACGTAAGGGCTTCGCGATCTAGATCGACTTCTCCACCCTCTGGAAGTTAAGCACGTTGTTTTTGATATGGCTCCCAATAAAGCCCTAGGGGTTGATGGATTTAACGAACTTTTTTTTCCAAAACCAATGGAGCCATGTTGGGCCCACTGTCGAGACCTTTATTACGGCGCTCTTTCACCTGGAACTGTGGGAAGAGGAGTTAAACCAGACCATTCTTGTCCTCATTCCTAAAACTCCCTCCCCAACTTGCCTAACCCAATTCCGTCCTATCAGCCTATGTAACATGCTCTATAAAGTCCTTTCTAAGATTGTTGTGAATCAGTTAAAACCTATGATGCCACGTCTAGTTGCCGAGACCCAAT
>JANITW010000009.1:5892425-5903160 GCA_027564335.1 Erythroxylum williamsii
CAACAGAGAAATGGGCTCCAAGAAAACCGAAGAGAAGATGTAGGAAGAAGGAAGAAGAAGAAAGGAAAAAGAAGATAAAAGTGGGAGAGAGATGTTGGGTGAGTTTATATTTAAAAAGAATTTACCGACGGAATTACCGACAAAAATTTCCGTTGGTAAATTCGAAAAAAATTTATACCGCCAATAATTCCCGCCTTTTTACCGACGAAAAGAAAATTTTCGTCGCTAAATTAATTTACCTACGGAATTTTCCGTTGGTAAACTCAAAATTTTTTATTCCACCAAAAATTCCCTTCTCTTTTAACGACGAAATGTATACCGTCGCTAAATTCTGTCGCTAATTTTGCCGCCACGAATTCTTCCAAATTTAGCAATGAGTATTAATATCGTCGCCAAATTACTCAATTTTAGCGACGGAAATATGCTTTTCGTCGCTAATTTCCAACGGTATACAGACGGATATATTGTTCCGTCACTAATTTTGCCGCGACAAATTCCCTCCAAATTTAGTGACGAATATTAGTACCGTCACTAAATCACTCAATATTAGCGATGGAAAGTATATTTCCGTCACTAATTGCCGACGAAAATTTTTCCGTTGCTAAGTTTCCATCGCTAATTTGCATTTTTCTTATAGTGCCTTTAGCCAAGCCCTATTACAATCATTTTAAAGACCTTTTGATTTGTGTATAGTATATGCGCACTCTGATAGTGTTGTCAAGATTGAAAAGCAAGCATATGGTAGAATGTATTCGTTGGTCGAATTTTGAGAGTCACATTTAAGCCTAAATAGTTTGAGTGTTGGAGTGTATATCAATGAGAGGACTTATTATTTCAATATGGCATATAACTCTATTATGCTAGATTAGTTCTACTGTTACATGTAAACTGAGTTCATTGATTTTATATGTTGATCATGGTAAACTGAGTTTTAGTTATCATGCTTGAATTAATTGATATGATTGGGGATCTTATTTGAATGATGCATACTTAAGTATTTTTCTTCGCATTATATGTTTTTGTTTTTCTGCACTTTGTTTTTCAGGTTTTCTGTAGTTCTACTTTTCTTTTTTTTCTTACTTGAGGACAAGCAGGAGCTAAGTGTGGGGAAATTTAATACACTCATATTTTCATATATCTTTAAGACTTAATTCAAAGTCATTTACATTCATTTTATGTTCATCTATAGCTGGTTTATCATATTTTAGCATTATTCGAGGTTTGTTGACGTAAAATGTATAAATAAAACAAATTGACTCGAATTACACTGTTTTTGGGTTTCTGGCAGACTTGACCTTTAGTCATTGCGGCATTTTTATCTCGAGATTGTTTTAGGCAAAAATTCTGAAATTTCATATTTAAATCCTTGACTCATTAACAGATTCTTTGGGACTAATTGTAGATTTTTCTGAGCTGGAATTCAGGAGAAATAAATTTTCCAATTTTGTGTCAGATTTTGGATCACCAAAATAATCTTTTAACAATATTTTGATCATAACTTTTGACTCAGATGGTGAATTTCCATGATTCAAGACTCATATTGAAGCTAACTCAAAGAAGAAGATATTAATAAATTTTAAGCTCCTAAATCATCACCAATTAGTTTTTATATGCTGTCAAAATTGACCTTGAAAAATTAGAGTTGTTTTGAAAAATTAACCCACCTAGCTGCCTCCACCCAGTTCTCATTAACACAACTCTCCATACCTCCAGCATAACACAACCCCACACTTCATTCCTGCACTCATTCAGCAGCCCCCACCTAGCTCCCATTTCACAAATACACAACCCCATTTCTTTACAACTCTCCATTTTTTTTAACTCACAAAAGCTCCACCAACATGCCACTCCATCACTCCACGCATCTCGTAAGCTGCCTTCCACCAAGAAGCTCCCACTTTTAATTATTTCAAGCATGCAACCAACATCTACAAGCCCCCACTTCAACCTACGCCCACTCCACTTACAGCTAGCCTCCAACAACACCTCTCCAATCATGCATGCAAACCACACCACTTACAAGCTTTACACTTCAACAATGCGTGCAACAAGGGGGAGGAGGATTTTTCCGGCTCGTACAAGCTACAGCCTTCATCATTTTACTCACCAAAAATGCCTCTACCAAGCAGCCTCCATCCACGAGCCATTGACACAACTCCAACACCATCTGGCTCCATTCACGCAACCTTAATTCCTCTCCAACCTCCACTCCACTAGCCCCCACTCACCAAAGTAACCCACGCCACTTACAAACCTCCATTCACAACACCACCTAGCCTCCACCTACTACCGCAAGCTACATCCAATTCCTCTCCATACACGCAAGCCTTCAACATCACATCCAAACAAGCAGCAGCTCTCCTTTGATTCATTCAAGAAAACAACTTCAATACTCCATTAACATAACAGCTCCACAACTTCATTTTTCTTTCACGTACATGCAACAACCAGCTTCTATTCTTAGCCTCCATTTTACCAGCCAACACAGCTTATATTTTTCACTCCAACCCTCCTCTCTTGGACACACACAAAAACACATACACTCACCAAGGAGCTTCCATCATTTCACAACTATCGTAAGCTATCTTCACCAACTAACCAATGTATGGCCTTAAACAGAACAACCTCCACTCACCAATGCATCCTCACTCTCGGAAGAAGACATCCTCCACTGAAGGGACAACGCTCCACTCCACTGGAAAAATGCACGTAGCCTCCACACAAAAAGAGCGCAACCTCTAGATGCAAAATTAACACAACCACGCAAAGGATATGGGAGAGCACACTGATTTCTGCAATAGTTTGGATTTGTGTTCTTCCTTTATATTTGATTCATTCATGAGTTTCTCTAGGGTTTATTCTTATGGATTGTTTGGCATGATGATTTGTGGCTAGAACTTTAATTTTTCTTAGGGATTTGATGTTTTGATGATACTTTAATATTGAATTTTACTGGAATCCATGACTGAAAATTTATATACTTGTTGATTTTTCCTTGGGTTTATTTGTCTTCCTTTGGATTATTGAAAATTGCCTTGGTATAAATTCGCATTTAGAAAAGGAGAGTTTTTGTTAGAAGATTGAAGGAAATTTTGACTAGGGTTTTCTTGTGAATTAGGAGACCCAAGAAACTTAGGGAGTAAAAATTGAAGGTTTGAGACTTAAGAAACTCTAGGAAAAACTTAAGTAAGGGATTACTAAGTGACGTTTAGAGTTGATAGATTAATTCATCTTTGAAAAAAGGGAATTAATTACTTTTAAAATTCACTTACAAGGTTAGAATATTTCATTTGTGGAGAATAGCTAATTCAATAATAAGGTTGATAAAAATATCATTCCCTAAGAGAAAGTCATTCCCCATTGAAGTAAATACTTTCATTAGTCAATTGTTGCAATCTTATCTTAATTAGTTACTGCACAAATTTATCATATTCATAGTTATTTTGGTCACATTGAATTGGGTAGTTGTTTAGAGATTTATTTAACTTTTAAAAAAATTTCTTTACATTGCTTTTAAATTTCCTAAAATTTCACTCAACCCGATTTCAAACACTATCATCTAGCATAAATTTGAACTTTTTCATAATCTCTGTGGACACGACTCAATTCTTACCGATTTATTACTCACTTCGACAACCATGCACTTGCAGTTTACAATCAATATGATAGCTGAAAATTTTGCTTGATCTAACTAGTTATGTGCTTGCTTCACTTGATTGTTTAATTTACTCTACATTACTAGATCTTTATTCTGTTTCCATTCTTCAATCTATATCGAGTTATATGCGTTGTTTGATTAGCAATATTATGCAATTTTTGACTCGTAGTTTTTGGTTAGAATATGTTCTGAGTGAGAGAAAGACAGGCAAAAACAAATTGAAACAAAGGACTAATTATGATTTAAAACATTACTTATATTGATATGCATTCATTCAAATTATATGTCAATTTGTAATGTAAGGTTTTATCAGCTGCTATGGAATGAAGATATCTCCAGTGGCCTTTTATGGTTCTCCACACGGTCTGCCTCCAAAGAGACTAATTAGTTTGTTGTGATTATTGTGTGAAATATGTATCGATCTTGTAAATAAACAACAGTCAAAAGCAAGGTGCTTTTCTGATTCTAGAACCATCATCTTTTTGTTTCAATTATGTGAAACAATTGATTTTGGGAATCCTTCAACTATTTTGATCTCTATGGTACTTGGACTCGATTATTTATGAATTTGATTTTCTTAGGAAGGAAGTTTGGGCTACTAATGTGATCAAGGCTATACATGACAGATATATAGATAGACACCAAGATCAACACAGCGCTAATCAAGACTTGATGTCACTTCCTAGTCCTGCAAGTCGGACTAGGCTTAAAAGATTCAAGACTGCGTTAAATTCATTCGAGGCTCGCATGGTTGATGATGGACTCCGGGAGAATCAAGATCCTCACTCGCAGCACCACCTGGTCCCTTTTGCTTTAGGTTGTTTTCCTTACTATTTTTAGGACAATTTGGGCAGTGTTATTTTACCTATTTAGGCCAGAGATGTTGGCCTAATTTCGAGTTATTTGGGCAACTATAAATAGTTACCTTGACATTAGTTTTAGGGTAATACACTTTGATCATTTGAAAGCTTTATGAGGAGTTTTCTTCATGTTCTTGTTGCTTCATGAACCCTAACTGTACTTATCAATTAATCTCAATTGTGGCATATTATTTTTGTTCAATTTTCTTAGTTTATTGCTTGGTCTAGGTTGCTTAGACAATAACAATCCTTAAGGTCTAGAAAAGTATTTGAAAACCCTGCGTATCTAGTTTGTTTAAAGGTTGCCGAATTATATTAAGATTGCTCTCCTTTCGTGTGCGCATCATCTTTAGTATCAAAGCTTTGGGTTTTTAAGGGAGATTCCATTCCACTCCAATAAACAAACACAGCAGCCACTTTCACCATCAATTCGTAGATCCTTAGTCCTAAAAATGACATTTAAAGTTTCTGATTCTGATTATGGTTTACCTTTGACTGCTTGAATTGTGTCTTGAATTAAGACCCAAAAAAAAGAGAAAAATGAAAAAAAAGAAGAAGAAGAAAAAGAGAAAAAGAAAAAAAAAGAACAACAAAAAAAGAGAGAGAAAAAAGGAAAAAAAAGAATTGCAAAATTGAAAGTGTTACTGTCGAGTTCAAGAATTGCACAATTTTAGAAAGTCTTATGTTAAGAATTGGTAATTGAATTGGATGAAATTTTAGACCTATCTTGCATGAAATTACCTTGAAAAGAGTTTCAAAACTTGACGCCATTGTTGGATTTCTTGATCAGAAGGAGTTAGGTTTTTCGAAGCACAATGTGAATGTTGAGGATCTGAAAGGAAAAAGGCAAGAGGGTGAGATCATTAGAGCAGCCAAGGTACATGAGGGGAATATTCTAAATTCAAGTGAAACATGTGAGGGAGTGCTTTTGTGAAGTTATTTTGCTACTAACTTTTCTTTCCAGGGAAAATTCTCATTGGAGATATATCTAACGATAATGTGAGAGGCCAACAATCGGGCGGGCCACAAGCCACCACCTTGGAGACGATCCAACAACTGAGCGAGAGCCTAAACACTGCTCTTATTGGAATTAGAGGCGAAATAGAGAGGCAAGCCTGAGAGATTGTTGACTTGAGGCGTGGCACACGCGAGGAGCTACAAATGGGATGCATCGGTCCTAGAAACTAGCAAGCTCCGATTGTGTTCGAGAATTATGGATCTAATGAAGAGAGAGATTATGTGAGACCATGGGGACGAGTTCAACGAGCTGATTATGGGGATAGACGAGACAGTGACATTAGGTCTATTAAGATTTAAATTCCACAATTCAAAGGAAAGAATGATCTGGGGCTCTATCTTGAATAAGAACAAAAGGTGGATATGATTTTTGAATGCCATACCTATTCCGAGGAAAGAAGGTAAAACTCGTAGTCGTTGAATTTTCTTATTATACATTAATTTGGTGGGATCAATTGGTGATTTCTAAGAGAAGAAATAGGGAGGAACCCGTGAGTACTTGGGCTGAAATGAAAGCAATTATGAAGAAGCGGTATGTTCCATCTTATTACTACCGAGAGATGTATCAAAGGCTCCAACACCTAACACAAGGGAATCAGACTGTGGAGGACTATCATAAGGAGATGGAGTTCACAATGATAAGGGCTAATTATGAAACGGACCCCAAGGCCACAATGGCTCAATTTTTAAGTGGTTTGAGCTGAGAAAAAACCAACGGGTTGATTTCAACAACTACACCGACCTTGAAGAGATGGTGAACATGGCAATGAAGGTTGAGGGGCAACTTAAGTCTTGTGGGACAACGAAGAATGGAACGAGTTCTACTTCAAATTGGAACTTAAATTGGCCATAAAAAGAGGAGAATTCCAAAGGAAAAGGGTTGGAATCCAAGAGGCTGAGCCAAACTCTTCCAAAAACTAAAGGTACATATAATACTCCTAACACTCAAGCTTCTTCTAGGAAACATTCTTCAATTAAATGCTTTCAATGCCTTAAAACTGGGCACATTGCCTCCTAATGCCCAAATAAGAGGGTCATGATTTTGAGGTATGATGGGTTGACTGAATTCGAGGATGATGCTTTGGAGGGAGAGGAAGATGAAACTTGTGTGGAATGGGCTATTAAAGGCGAAACTCTCGTGGTTAGAAGGGTGCTTAGTGTTTGGCATAGGACTAAAATGTTAGACCAATGAGAGAACTTATTCCATACACGATGTTTGGTTAGTGGTAAAGTTTGCATCTTGATCATTGATGGAGGAAGTTGCAGCGATGTTGCTAGTTTGAATATGGTTAGAAATTTGGGGTTAACGATTCTAAAACATCAAAAACCGTATCACTTGTAGTGGTTCAATGACAGTGGGGAACCAAACAAGTGCTACTATCCTTCTCCATTGGGCAGTATAAGGAAAGGTTCTTTATGATGTGGTACCTATGCAAGCTAGTTACATTCTACTTGGAAGACCGTGGCAATTTGATCATCGAGCTAACCATGATGGATACACCAACAAGTGCTCGTTCAAGTTTAAGGGGTAGAATTTCATTCTTGAACCATTATCTCCACAAGAAATTTACTTGGACCAAATCCAAGCCTTGAAAGGAAGATTGGGTTTGGGTAGTGAGGAGCAAAAAATTAAAGAGGGACAAGAAGCCAAAAAGAAAAGAGATAATGGCTCATCTGAGAAGGAAAGCACAGGTGAGCAAAAGAATGAGAGATGTTCAGAAGAGAAAAATGTAAGGAGGGAAAACAAGAAAGAACCGAGAGAAAAGAAGGTGAGCTTGTATATGTGTGAAAAGGACTTAAGGAGAGCATATGGGGCGAAGAGAGCGTTGATTGTGATTAGACATAGGGATTATTTTCTTTCGAATACTAACCATATTAATTAATCTTTGCCAAGTGTTTTTAATTCTCTTTTGTAAGAATAGGAGGATATTTTCCCAGAGGAGATGTTGAAAGGGTTGCCTCCTTTGCAAGGTATAGAGCATCAAATCAACTTTGTCCTAGGAGCACAAATTTTGAATAGGCTATCCTATAAGAGTTATCTAGAGGAAACAAAGAAGCTTCAACGATAAGTAGATGAATTGCTTGCAAAGGGGCCCGTGTGTGAAAGTTATAGTATTTGTTCTATTCTGGTTCTACTGTGGCTGAAGAAGGATGGATCTTGGTGCATATGTGTAGATTGTCGAGTTGTAAATAAGATCACAGTAAAGTTTCAACATCCTATTCCTCGGCTTAATGATATGTTGGGTGAATTGCATGGTGCATGTGTTTTTATAAAGATTGATCTAAAAAATGGTTATCATCAAATTCACATGAAATCCGAGGATGAATGGAAAATGGCACTTAAAATATGGTTTGCACGAGTGGTCAGTTTTTCCATTTAGTTTATCTAATGCATCGAGTACCTTCATGAGATTAATAAAACATTTCCTGCATGATTACTTGGGTAAATTTGTTGTTATGTACTTTGATGATATACTTGTGTATAGTACTACTTTGAATGATCATATCGAGCATGTGCATTGTGTGATTAATACTTTGAGACGTGAGATGTTGTTTGTAAACCTTAAGAAGTGTACTTTTTGCATTGATAAATTGATATTCTTAGGGTTTGTTGTGAGGTCGAATGGGATTGAGATAGATGAGGAGAAGGTGAAGGCCATACTTGATTGTTCAACACCAAATAGTGTTTCAGATGTGAGGAGCTTTTATGGCTTAGCTAGCTTTTACCAGCCGTTTGTGAAATATTTCTCCAGCAGTGCTGTTCCTTTAACCGAAGTTGTCAAAAAGGAAAAGGGTTTTAGTTGGGGAAAAGATCAAGAGCGTGTATTTAACTTGTTGAAACAAAAGTTATATATGACACCTGTATTATGTTTGTCTAATTTTGATAAAGCTTTTGAAGTAGAATGTGATGCCTCCTGGATCGGTATAGGTGCTATCTTAATGTAGGAAAACATGCCTATTGTGTATTTTAGCGAGAAATTGAGTGGAGTGCAACTCAATTATCCAACGTGTGATAAAGAACTTTATGTAGTGGTGCAAGTGTTGGAAACATGGCAGCATTATTTACACCAAAGGAATTTATCATCAAAACCGATCATGAGACTCTTAAGTACTTGAAACGACAAAGTAAATTGAGCAAGTGACATGCAACTTGGGTGGGGTTCTTGGAAACCTTTCCATACATGCTACACTATAAGCAAGGTAAGGAGACTGTGGTCGTCGATGCTTTATCGCACAGGTACTCCTTAATCTCAACTCTTACTTCAAAACTTTTAGGGTTTGAGCATCTTAAGGAGTTGTATCCCAATGATGTAGACTTTGCTAGTGTCTATACCGCTTCTAAACATGGTGCTTTTGAGAAATACTTTAGGCATGATGGTTATTTATATCGCAAAAATTGTTTATGCATGCCTAATTGTTCATTGCATGAATTATTTGTGTTTGAAGCCCACGATGGAGGACTTATGGAGCACTTTGGTGTTGCTAAGACTTTGGATATATTGCATAAGCATTTTTACTAACCGGGAATACGAAAGGATGTAGAACGCATTTGCATCCGTTGCATTGCTTGTAAGCAAGCTAAATCGACTACCAAACCTCACAATCTATACACGCCCTTACTTATACTTAGTCACCCTTGGATGGACATTTCTATGAACGTTGTTGTAAGGTTGTTGAAGACGATATGGGGTGTGGATAACATTTTTGTTGCTATGGACAGGTTTAGAAAGATGCTCACTTTATTGCTTGCAAAAAAACTAATGATGTCGTGCATATTGTTGATTTGTTCTTTAAAGATGTCATAAGCTTGCATGATATTCCTAGGTCAATAGTTTTGGATAGGGACACCAAGTTTTTGAGTCATTTCTAGCTTGTTTTGTAGGGAAAATTGGGAACAAAGTTGTTATTTTCTACTACTTGTCACCCACAAACTGATGGGCAAATGGAAGTTGTGAATCAATCATTAGGAAATTTGTTGCATGCTGTAATAGGAAAAAATTTGAAGATGTGGACTAATTACTTGCCATTTATTGAGTTTGCTTATAAACGTAGTGTGCACTCTACTACCGGTTATTCTCCCTTTGAAATTATTTATGGTTTTAACCCTTTAATTGTATTGGATATAGTGACTTTACCTTTGCATGAGTTAACTAGCCTAGATGGAGAGAGGAAAGCCAAGTTGGTTCAAGAGTTGCAAGAGAAGGCTAAGCAATATATGGAGTGCAAAAATGAGGTTTATGCACGCCAAGCCAATAGAGGACGCAAGGAGGTGATCTTTGAACCTGATGAGTGGGTTTGGCTTCATCTTCGCAAGGAGAGATTTCCTAACCATAGGCGGTCCAAGCTTGATCCACGAGGAGATGGTCTATTTCAAGTCTTGGAAAGGATCGACAATAACGCCTATAAAATTGACTTGCCTGATGAGTACAACGTGTCTACTACTTTTAATGTTACTGACTTGTCTCCATTTGATATGGATGCAGATTCGAGGATAAATTTTTCCGATGAAGGAGGAGCTGATGTGAGCAAAGCTGCATATGATGGATATATCGACAGACACCGAGATCAATGCAGTGCTAATCGAGACTTGATGTTGCTTCCTAGCCCCGCAAGTTGGACTAGGTTTAAAAGATTCAAGACCGCATTAAATTCATTCGTGGCTCGCGTGGTTGATGATGGACTCTAGGAAAATCAAGAGTCTCGCTCACAGCTCCAGTTTGTTAGTTTAGGTCAAGTCGCCCGAACAACCCTTAAGATGCTACATGCATGCACTAGTAGCCAGCAAGCCCAGGCGCGCTAGACTAGGTGCATCGCCTGACCTTTTTTGCTTTGGGTTGTTTTCCTTACTATTTTTAGGATGATTTGGGTAGTGTTATTTTACCTATTTAGGCCTAGGATGTTGGCCCAGTATCTATTTATTTTGGCAACTATAAATAATTGCCTTGACATTAGTTTTAGGGTAGTACACTTTGATAATTTGAGAATTTTGTGAGGAGTTTTCTTCGTGTTCTTGTTGTTCCACAAACCCTAACTCTACTTATCAATTAATGTCAATTGGGCATATTGTTTTGGTTCAATTTTTTTAGTTTATTGCTTGGTCTAGGTTGCTTGGACAATAACGATCCTTGAGGTCTAGAAAAGTATTGAAAACCTTACGTATCTAGTTTGTTTAAAAACTGCCGAATTTATCATGATTACT